>JAODAL010029459.1:0-51555 GCA_025379985.1 Phyllomedusa bahiana | reverse complement strand
ATTTTTTTATACACTCCAATGTCCACTTTTTTTCTGAACTCTTCGTCACAGGTTTTTATCTCTTCCTCAATTTTAACGATTGCCATCTGTAGGTGTTGGACCGTGAGGAACATTAAATCCATGTAATATCGATTAGAGATGGCATACCACTTGTCTCTATTATTTTTGTTGTCTTTCAGCAATAATGGCTGCAGGTTAGTCATTAACCCTCTCGGAATTCGTTTCACTTTGATATATTCCGTGAGTGTTGTAGCATGTAATGATAGCGCCACTTCACCTTTCTTCAGGTGTTCAAGGCGTTTCCCATAATCAACATTTGTAGTTGCTTTAGCTTTGGCAAAGCTAAAACTCGCTGCTTCAGCATTGAGTAGTATACTGGTATAGTCAGCTTCTGAAAAATCGAAATTCTCAGTTAGAGACGAAATCTCTTCAAACGTCATTATGTGAAAGAGACTATTCACGTTACTTTAGTTCAAACAACGGTCCCGCGGAAGACAGTAAGTCACTTTTTTATGGTATGCGGACCTTGATTAATAAACGGCATACATAACATACGGGGCTGATAAGGATCTCTTCCTAAATCCCAAAAATAGTAGCAAAATAAAACAAGACAGTCCCAACAGTGTTAATTTTCCTGCAAATTTCTTTACTTAGACATTTTCTTATAGCCTAATATTGCTTAGGGCCCATAAATACTTATAAACAGACGTGTTCATAAAAACCTGTGACAGGGTTATGTTGCCGATATGTAACAGTATTCAACAATACATTGTAGCACTTAGCTTATTTTCAGATACAGGTCCTTCCCCGGTATTGAAGCTTTAAGAGACAGCTATGCAGAGCTCAAACGCTAGGAATACCATGACAGCCGCCTGACGTGAATACTGGTGACGTTTCGGAGGTAACTCCTCCTTCTTCAGACTACGTCATCTGGCAGCGTTCTCTCAACGGAGACACAGAAGCTTCCTTACAAGGTATTTATAGACATATAGTTAAACTGCATCATAACCTAATCAGACAAAACATACAAACATATATACATTAAATGGACTAGTCAGTAACTACTTAACTACAAAAAAGAATGTAGGCTGAACACTTCGTTCAAGCCTTTGGGAATGAGTGTATCCAGTTTAAAAATCCAAAAGGATTCCCGCTGAAGGAGACGAGTGCGTAATAAATTATTATCTTTACATCTTACTTCTTCTACCACGCACCAGCGAAGCTCATGCACCTGATGTCCTCTCTCATGAAAGTGGCGCGCCACTGTTGTTTCACCAAACTTGTTGGATTCCTCGGGTTTACCTGTGCTGCCGTCTATTTTGGTCTTATAGTTTCTATTTGCTAATTTATGTTCATTTAAGCGATTCCTTATGGGGCGACTAGTTTGGCCCACATAAGTTTTGCCACCCTTTATTATGGAGTTGCAATTTAGGCACCATAGACATGGATATGTTGAGACTTTTTTGTAACCTCTATGTCTGAGTGTACCAACGCATCACCTAGGGATTTGCCACGTTTGTATACAAAGCAGGGGCCTTCCCTAAACATATATCCAAATTTAGGATCACTTGTCAGAATTGGCCAATGTCGTTGAATTGCCTTTTTCACAACATCTGAATGACGATTATATTTAGACAAATACATAACCCGATCTTTTTTCACTTTAGACTTAGGTTTAAGGGTTCCACATTTCCCGTGGACAAGCGGGTTCTCCTTGGGGTAACGATGGCCCCCGCTGCATGAAACACCCCTCTGATGCCACACTACTGGCCGGGCAGGACAGCTTTCCACTTCAAACTCGGCAAGTTGGGGCCCAAACACATCCAGTTTGGCTTCCCAGTAGTCCAGCGGATCTTCTAACTGGGGTGGCAGAGTGCTGTCCAAGTAAGCCACCACCTGTTAGTTCAGGGACTGCTCCAGGTCCTGCTGCTGCTGCTGGCGACTGCCTTCCTCATAGGCCAGGGTAAGGAAGCTGCTCATCAGTGACTCCAGACTTAGGTTGCTGCTGTGGAGCTTGAAACTGCTCCCTACCCCCCCAATCTACCTCCAGCAGCCACAGCAGTAGTACGTGAGCACTGAAGAAACCCCCGGTCGGGACCTGTCAGAGGAGGGACGATCCCGCACATAGGCAGCGGCCAACTGACTACGGAGGATTTCCCTATAGTATTTGGAGTTTGTCCTCCCTCTCAGCAGCTGGGAAAAAGGCCCCCATTTTGGCCGGTAGCGGGGTCCAATAGGGTGGAGAGCCAGAAGTCTTTCCCCTGCCGGATGGTGACTATTCAGCGGTCTTTAGCCAGGCAAATCAGCATGCTAAGGGCCATCTGCACAAGGGACTCCGAGGGGCTCCTGCCTCCATCTCCACTGTATACTGCCACGGTGCTTGCGGGTCATCTGCCTCGTCTTCCTCATCTCTATCTACCTCCTCCAGCTGCTCCTGCTCCTCTCTCTTGTCACCGGGGTAGAAAATCCACTCATTTCACCAGAAAATGCTTCTGCTCCAATGTCCTCCTCCTCCTCCAGTTCAGTCCCCACCGGACCCATGTGGCCGCGAGATGTAGTCGCCACGTCTCCAGTCCCTGCCCAGGACAGATTTTTCAGCATCTGTTCCAGTACATGAAGCGTGGATTGGGTTATTCATCTGTTAGTCCTGGCGACTGACAAATAACGTCGCCTCCTCAAAGGGGCCTCAGCAAACGGCGGGTGTCAGGCATGTGCTGTCATGGCTGACTTTAAAGTTACACAGGGGAGTACTCCTGTCCGCGGGATCATCAAAAAATCGTAAATGGCCTTTCTCGTTCTACAGTCGGCCCCAACATGTGCAGGCTGGAATTCCAACGGGTGCAAACATCGCATATCAGAGTGTGTTGGGGAAGCCGTTTGCCGCTGCAACTCGAGGAGGGTGTTCCTGGTTTTTGAGGGAATGGATGAAGTGCATGCACAGTTTCCTGGCCATTTTCAGAATCTTCTGAAGATGGGTGGAAGACTTCAAGAACCTTTTCACAACCAGATTGAATACTTTGTGCCATGCAGGGGCATGGCCCATCCTCCTAGGTGCAGCGCGGACACCATTTTTACTCCCATTGTCCGTCACCAGGGTTCCGAATTTGCAGTTGGCGCGGAAAAGCCACACACGATTTCTTGCTACATGACGCGGAGCAGTTCCTCCCCTGTGTGGCTTCATTCGCCGAGGCAAGCCAGGTGTAGAACTACGTGACACCGCTGTGCCCTACACATGTGGTATGATGGAGTATTACTTTTGGAGGCTGAGATGGTGGTGGTGGTGGAGGAGGAGGAGGCGGGACTTTGGGCGCAGGAGCCGCAGTTTGACAACCCGTGGAGGAGAAAGCGGCGTCTCCTGTCCAAGTTGTTGGTGTGCCTGGGCAGGAAGAACATTCACCCAGTGGGCCGTAAAAGACATGTACTGGCCCAGACCGTAGTTACAGCTCCAGACATCCGCGCTGCCATGCACCTTTGAACAAACCAATAAGCTCAAGGACTGGCCCACCTTCTGTTCTTACATTTTTATGAAGTGCTGGTACTGCCTTTTTGGAAAAAAAAATTTAAACGGCTTGGAACTCTCCATCTCGGTGGGAAACAAGCCATTAGTTCTCTGAACGGTGCAGAGCCCACATTTGGAAAGGGAGGGACTGCAGTACCAACAATTGGACAGGAGCACGGTCAGCTTCTGACCTTAGGATGGTTGGACGCATACTGTTGTCTCTTTGCAATCGCCTCGCTGAACGACTGCTGGCGCCATGAGTAGCGAGGAGCAGGAGCATCTGGCCCGGGAGATGATGGCAAAGAGAAACGCCCCTTCTGCAAAAGGTGGTGGAGCCTTGACTGCTGAAATTGGCATGCGAAACCACTTTGCGCTGTTTGCTGCTGTTGCTGCGGCGACAGGATGGGCACCACATCTGAGCCACTTTTCTCCCAGGCCCACCGAATGGTGGGCTGCATGTGTTGTTTGCAGGGCCGTGGTGCCAACGTTAGCTCCCTGGCCACGCTTCACTTTTGCCTACAGATTCTACATATACCCATATTCGGTCCTCCGGTGTCTTAGCAAAGAACTGCCAACCGCGATTTATCTGATTTTACTGCCAACGTTCCGCCACTGAGTGACTACTGCCGCCGCTGCCTCCTGAGCCCCTGTGCCGCTACTTTCTTGGTTTTGCGAAGCTGGTTTTTTACCCCGTGGCCCCTTGGTCCCAAACCTCACACTCCTGCTACCCTGCTGACTCACGGCCAAACACAGCTCACTTTCTGGCTGGCGCCGCTGCCTGACGCACAAGCTGACGCCCTCTTCCCTGAGATGATGAAGCCCTTGCTTCACCTGGCTCCCAATGCGTCAGCTAACTTTCTTTCATCGATTTGTTTTTTAAAGTCACTGCTGTCCTCATCACCGGTCTTGGGATGCAGAGGCTGACCCCTCACAACATGACCTCCCATGCCAATCTCACATCTATACTTTGCCACCTACTGCAAGAAGCGGGGGATATTGGCCCCATTTTCTTCGCTGCCAAGTAGCTGCTGACTGCCTTCCTCAAATTGTTCATCCTCGCTATATAGTGGGGCTGAGCCCAGACCACATTTGTAGATCTCTGGCTGAGGGAAACCGGATGGGGACAGAGGCAGGTTGAGGACAGGTGAGGGCCGCTGACCCACTCCAGTGCCATGCCAACTAAGGGTTGTGTCTGACGTTTCCCACCGACTCTTGACTGGGGTTGTCAAATGTCATCTGGGAGGAAGTGGTGACCTAGTCAAACCAATCAAAAAACCTTGGGTTGCTGAAACAACACACGGCCGCTAGATGACAGCGGTAGTTTTTGGCCTCACCGAGTGACCCCTGGTGCGATGTCCCCTTTCTGTGTGCGACCTGGGCCTGCTCCAGGAATGTTTGTTCCACTGCCACTCGCAGGTGAAGAGCCTGCCACCTCTCTGTTGACTACTGTTTGTTTTAAATGTACAGACACTGATTGATGAAGATATCTGTATATGATAAATACACACTTTATTTTTACTCCAAATGAACCCAGTAAAAAAGCTTGGGTAACCTTGGATATAAATTGCGCTCCACAAATGGGCAGGAAAACTTTATTGTATGTGCCGTTTAAAAACACTGTGTATTTTATGGGAAAATAAAGCCAAACCCAAAAGGGTTAATTAACCTTCGGATATGAATTATGCTACAGAATTTCTTCTTTAGCGGTGAAAAGAATGGTTTCTTTTACTAAGTACAAACTGCAGAAAAATACTTAGTTAACCCTTGGATGTAAATTTCGCAAAAGAAATATGCTGCCACAAATTTCCTGCTTTGTAGCGTGTTAAAAGGCGTGTATTTTTACGGAACACAACAAAGAAAAAACTTGTAATTAACCTTTGGATATGAATTATGCTACAGCCAAAAATTTTTTCTTTGGCGGTGAAAAGGGAACATTTATTTTAATGAATACAACTGCAGAAAAATTTCTTAGTTTAACCCTTGGATGTAAATTGCGCAAAAGAAATTTTGCTGCCAACAATTACCAGCTTTTTTAGCGTGTTAAAACGGCGTGTATTTTTACGGAACACAACAACAGAAAAACTTGTAATTAACCCTTTGGTTATGAATTATGCTACAGCCAAATTTCTTTTTTGGCGGTGAAAAAAAAACGTTTCTTTTAATAAGTACAACTGCAGAAAAATACTTAGTTAACCTTGGATGTAAATTGTGCAAAAGAAATATGCTGCCAACAATTACCCACTTTGTAGCGTGTTTAAAATGGCGTGTATTTTACGGAAAAACAAATAAACAGAAAAAACTTGTAATTAACCTTCGGTTATGAATTATTTCTACAGCCAAAATTTTTTTTTTTGGGGGGTGAAAAAGAACGTTTCTTTTAATAAGTAAAAACTGCAGAAAAATACTTAGTTAAACCCTTGGATGGTAAATTGCGCAAAAGAAATATGCTGCCAACAATTTCCAGTTTGTAGCGTGTTAAAATGGCGTGTATTTTACGGAACACAACAACAGAAAAACTTGTAATTAACCTTCGGTTGTGAATTTGTACAGGGAAAAATTTTTCTTTGCAAAGGGGAAAAAGAACGTTTCTTTTAGTGAACAAAACAGCAGTAAAACGCTTAATTAACCCCTGTATCTAAATTGCACAAAATAAATGAGCAACCAAAAATGAAGTGGTATTTGGATTGTAAAAATGCTGTTTCTTTAACTGAATACAACAGGAACAGGCTTAGATACCCCTTGGACATTCAATGTGCTCAAGAACTGAGCAGATAGCATTAAAATTAGAGATGGGCGAATTGATTCTAACGAAGTGGAATTCGTTTAGAATTTCAGGAAAACTTCGGGTCTGAACGATGTCGAAGTTTGGGGTAAATCGCGGGAACGAAGCGTGCTTTTGATTGATAAAATGGCTGCGAGCACATGGCGTTACATGGGGCAAAGAAGTCTGGGAGGAAGAAAGGCATAGCCTACATGACATGTGCAGAGATGAAGCCAATCAGAGACCGGCGGGGGGATTCGTGACGTCACCGCACTATATAAAGTCTGGGCGCGACGCTGGGAGCTCATACCGCTCTTACTGTACTGAGTAGGGAAGGTGCTGCTGCGGCTGCTTATGATAGCTGATATTAAAGAACTCATTTTTATACAGCGATTTTTGGGGGGGGTGTCACAGCTTGCCTCAGAGACTGCTTCTCTTAACATTTTATTTCTTTATTTTGTTTGGGGGATTGGAAAATGAAGTCCAGTGTGCGTCCAATTTCAGCTGCATATACATTTTAATGCTATCTGCTCACAGCACATTGAATATCCAAGGGGGATCTAAGCCAGTTCCTGTTGTATTCATTTAAAGAAACAGCGCTTTTACAATACAAATACCACTTCATTTTTGGTTGATCATTTATTTTGCGCAATTTAGATCCAGGGGTTAATTAAACGTTGTTCTGCTGTTTTGGTCCCTAAAAGAAACGTTCTTTTTCAACGCCAAAGAAGAAATTTTGCATAATTCATAACCGAAGGTTAATTAGAAGTTTTTTCTGTTTGTTGTTTTTCCGAAAAAATACACGCAGTTTTAAAACACGCTACAAAGCTGGTAATTTTTGGCAGCACATTTCTTTTGCGCAATTTACACCCAAGGGTTAACAAAGTATTTTTCTGCAGTTGAACTTAGTAAAAGAAACGTTCTTTTTCACCGCCAAAAAAGAAATTTTGGCTGTAGCATAATTCATAACCGAAGGTTAATTACAAGTTTTTCTGTTGTTGTGTACCGTAAAATACATGCCATTTTAACACGCCAAAAAGCTGGTAATTTTTGATTGCTCATTTCTTTTGTGCAATTTACATCCAGGGGTTAATTAAGCGTTGTTCTGCTTTTGTGGTCATTAAAAGAAATGTTCTTTTTCACCGCCAAAGAAGCAAATTTGCCTGTAGCATAATTCATAACCGACGGTTAATTAAGCCTGTTTTGTGCTTTTATATTCAGTAAAATACACAGTGTTTTTAAACGGCACATACAAGTAAATTTTTCCTGCCCATTTGTGGAGCGCAATTTATATCCAAGGGTTACCAAAGCTGGGTGCTGGGTTCATTTGGAGTCAAGTGCAGGGTGTGTGTGTTTCATATACAGGTATCTTCATAAAAACAGTGTCTGTAAATTTTAAGAACAAAACAGTATGTCAGATAGAGAGGTGGCAGGCTCTTCACCTGCGAGTGGCAGTGGCACAAACATTCCTGGAGCAGGCAGCAGCATGAGGTCAGAGAGTGGCACAATGACAGCTGTGGCTGCTGCCGTAACCTACACACTGTATCATTGTGCCACTCTGTGGCCTACTCCTGTTTTTGCCACCTCCAGAATGTCATTGTGCCACTCTCTGACCTCATGCTGCTGTGGCTGCTGCTGTCACCTCCACCACTCTATAAACTGATGTTGCCACCTGAGCCCTCAGCTTGTTTTTTTCCAGCTTTCGCTGCCATGACTTTATCAGACTACATTCTCGCTTGAGCTTTTTGGGCAGTTTTGCCCTCTTAAGTGCCCAGGGAATTTTATAGTGAAGCGATTCTAAGAGCAGCGGCAGTCATATGCATGTCATACTAAAACACAACATTGTATGAAGACCAAACCAAGCTCCCTCTGCATATTTAAGTATGGCACAATTTTTCTACAGCACCCTGCAGGCTCTGTGCAGCCTGGAAAATAGTTGTTTTTTTAAAACGCAATTCGTCCCAAAGAAATTTCGACCGATATACAAATTTTGTCGGGAAATTTGGCAAAGTCACCGAATCGAATTTTTGAGAACTTAGTCCAGCTCTAATTAAAATTTATATGCAGCTGCATTAGACGCACACTGAACTTCAGTTCCAATACCCCACAAAATCAGAATTAGAACGTAAGAGAAGCAGTCTCTGAGACAAGCTGTGACACCCCCCCAAAAATCGCTGTATAAAAGTGAGTTCTTTAGTATGAGATATCATAAGCAACAATGGCGGCAGCAGGAGCAGCTTTTCCCCACACAGTACAGGGAGAGGAGTGTGAGGAGCGAGCATGGCGCCCGACTTTATATAGTGCTGACATACAGAATCCCGCCGGTCTCCGATTGGCTTCATCTCTGCACATATCATGTAGGCTATGCCTTTCTTCCTCCCAGACTTCTTTGCCCCATGTAACGCCATGTGCTCACAGCCATTTTATCAATCAAAAGCACGCTTCGTTCCCGTGAATCACCCCAAACTTCGACTTCGTTCAGAATAGAAGTTTTCCTGAAATTCTAAATGAATTCCCATAGTTAGGTACAGTGTATGAAAACTACATTTCCCACGACAGCTGCTTCCTCCCAGCTGAGCTATAGATTCTATACACTACATCCACACCATATATATATATATATATATATATATATATATATATAATATATATATATATATATATATATATATATATATATATATATATATACAGTAGAGAAAATACGTATTAAATACACTAGCAATTTTGCAAGTTTTCCAACCTACAAATAATGGAGACACATACAATATCCGCAGCACTCTATAGGCACTAAAAACGGTCAAAAAAGGACATAAAAATTTTTGGGAACAGCATTTCTGCTACTATGGAATCTATGAAAAAATGTTAGGTTTTTAGTGTACATTTAGTGATCATTTTTGGAGGTTGCATGTAGCGTAGGTTCCCACCTGAATTGGGGTCACATTGCCACGATAGGTGGGCATTTACAGTTTTGATCACAAATGGGCACTAAGACCCTCAACTTTTGTCATATATTCCATAATAGCAGAGTGCTCTTCCAAAAATGTTTTATGTCCTTTCTGACTGTTTTTTAGTGCCTATAGAGTGCTGCTGATATTGTATTGTATTTACATTGCCTTTGACTGAGACACCAGTGTGCACCTATACCTTTATTCTTCAGAACGGATGTGCTGACCAGTTTTTGTTTTTTGACTGTTTGTATGGGGAAGTGGCTGGTTCCCATCTTGATTTATGCACTCCACCCACCTGCACAGGCTTTTTAATCAGATCAGGTTTATAGTTGGAACCTTCTAACCCTGAAATGTGGAGATCTGAACAGACACCAAGAGAGGTAGCATGTAGTGTAGGATCCCACCTGAATTGGGGTCACCTTACCGTGGTAGGTGGGCATTTACAGTTTGATCAAAAATGTACACTAAGAACTTCAATTTTTTTTCATATACTCCATAGTAGCAGAAATGCTGTTCCGGAAATTCTTATGTCCTTTTTCACCCTTTTTTAGTGCCTATAGAGGGCTGCTGATATTGTATTGTGTTTGCATAGCTTTTGACTGCCACACCAGTGTGCAGCTATAAGTTTATTCTTCAAAACGGAAGTGCTGACCAGTTGGTTTTTTTTTTTTTTTTTTAATACAAATAATGGAGAGTTCTGTTATTTTTATTGTAGGTACACTTCAAATGCCAGAGACAGAACCTAAAGAATAAATCCAGAAAATCACATTGTATGATTTTGAAATCACCTACTAACCAGCAAGAATTCTGGCTCTCATAGACCTGTTAGTTTTTCTTTAAGAAGCTCTTCTACTCTGCACTCATTACCTATCCACATACTCAATCAATCACACTCCAACCTCTCCACCATGACCAAGACCAGAGAGCTGTCTAAGGATACCAGGGACTAAATTGTAGACCTGCACAAGGCTAGGATGGGCTACAGGACAATAGGCAAGCAGCTTAGTGAGAAAGCAATAACTGTTGGTGCAATTATTAGAAAATGAAAGAAACACAAGATGACTTTCAATCTTCCTCAGTCTTGGGCTCCATGCAAGATCTCACTTCGTGGGGTAAGGATGATTCTGAGACAGGTCAGGAATCAGCCATAAACTACATAGGAGGATGTGATGAGTGACCTGAATACACATGATGCCGTCATGGGTTAAAATTCTGCAGGGCACGCAAAGTTTCCCAGTTCACGCCAGCACATGTCCAGGCCTGTTTGAAGTTCACCAATGAACATGTGGATCATCCAGAGAAGGCATGGGAGAAGGTCATGTGGTCAGATGAGACCAAAATAAAACTTTTTGGTAGCAACTCTACTTGTTGTGTTTGGAAGAAGAAGAATGAGTACAACCACAAGAACACCATCCCAACCATAAAGCATGGGGGTTTAAACCTCATACTTTGGAGGTGTTTTTCTGTAAAGAGGACAGGACGACTACAGCGTATTGAAGGGAGGATAGATGGGGCCATGTATCATGAGATTTTGGCCAACAACTCCCTTTCCTCAGTGAGAGCATTGAAGATGGGATGTCCCTGGATCTTCCAGCATGAAAATGACCTTGAAAACACAGCTGGGACAACTAATCAGTGGCTCCATAAGAAGCATTGCAAGGTCCTGGAGTGTCTTAGCAAGTCTCCAGACCCTAAGGCCGTGTTCACACGGCTTATTCCCGACGGATTTGTGAGCCGTATTGAGCTCACAAATCCGCCATGAATAAGGGGCGGGACGGGGGCGGGGCCGGAGCGCGGCGGGGACGCCGCTCCCGGCCCCATAGACAATGCATTGTTTACGGCGCGTACGCGCCGTAAATAATGTGCATGTCAGTTTCTCCCCGCCCGGCGGATTCGCCGAGCGGGTAGGAGCGACGGAATCCACTGTTCTCTATGAGAGCAGTGGATTACCGTAATGACAGGGACGGATTGGCGCCGTACTGCAGCGCAAATCCGGCGCGGAGTACGACGCCAATCCATGCCCAAATAAGCCGTGTGAACGAGGCCTAACCCAATTGAAAATCTTTGGAGGGAGCTGAAACTCAATGTGGCCCAACAACAGCCCAGAAACCTGAAAGATCTGAAGAAGATGTGCATGGAGGAGTGGGCCAAAATCCTGCTGCAGTGTGTGAAAACAGTCAAGAACTACAGGAAACATCTGACCTCTGTAAGTGCAAACAAAGGTTTCTGTACCAAATATTAAGTTCTGTTTTTCTATTGTGTCAAATACTTATTTCATGCAATAAAATGCAAATTAATGATTCATTATTAATTAAAAATAACAGACCTCCCCATTCTTTGTAGGTGGGAAAACTTGTAAAATCTCCGGTTTATCATATATAGTGACTCGATGTGGTCCCGGTAGGTTGTCACAGGTATCTTGATTCATGTTGACTGCATCCCACAGCTGCTGGAGAGTGCATGGGGGAGGTTCCATATAGCAAACTTGACAATTGAGGTGGTCCCACAGATACTCAGTTGGGTTCTAGTCTGGGAAATTGGAAGACCAGGCTAGAATTTAGATGTCTTGGTCATGCTTTTTCAACTATTCTTGGAAATCTCTAGCTGTGTGACATGTCATATTGTGTTGCTAGACGAAAGTCAGCATGTGTGGTTGATCTGCAAGGATGCATTCATGCCTAAATTGGTTGGGAGTGTCTTCCCTATGCATAAATGGGCCCAAAGAATGCCCCAAAAACATTCCCCAGACCATAACCCTGCCACCATTAGCTTGTGTTTTTCCAGCAGTCGGTGCTAGGTATTTGTTGTCTGATGTTTTTTGCCTGACCCGCCAACATGCATCCATTTAACAAAGCAGAAAGGAAACCCTTTGCCAATCAACTGAGGTCTAATTCCGAAACTGCTGTGAAAATTTAAGCCTTTTCTACCAATGCAACTTAATAAGCAGAGGTGCAGTGACCATTTGTCTGCTTCAAAGCCCTATACACAGTAGGATTTGCTGCACTGTTGTTTTAGACACACGTCTGGTAGCCCCCTGCTTCGTCTTGATGGTGAGCTGCTCCACTGTAATGTGTTGGTACACCTTAGGCTATGTTCACACGGCTTAACTGCGGGACGTAATTACGCCCCACAATTACGCCGTGTGCACAGGTTCAGAAATACTGCTATCCTTGGCCCAAAAGCCAATTTTCATTCTTTTTTGTAACTTTGATATATCGGCCCTTTTACAAATGACAGCACAGAGGGATAAGTGTGCATACAGGCTATTGCACATCATATTTAGATTAGAAAGCCCCCTTCATTTTTGTAACAGCCAGAAGTTGATTTTACTGGGGATTTCATATACACATGTATTTTAAAGTGTGCAAAGTTTGGTCCAACCTACTCTAATCCCACAGACAAATGAGGTCATATTATTATAAATTCAGCTATAGCTTTAAAGTACAGTGCTTGGAATAAATTATAGTAAGAAACCATGGTACTATTATTACAATGTAAGGCTATAGTTTAAATGTGTCTGCTGTGAACATTCATAATTTGTGCTAGTAAAGGTCTTGGTGTACATCCTAATGGGTTGTGTGGCAAAAAAAAAAAAGGCTCACATGGCTTGTTTTTATTCAACTCCCTATGATATTTTAGGGTATGGTAACACGGCGTTTTTGGAACGGATTTTGGATCCGAAAATCGCATCCAAAAACAGTGTCAATCGGAGCCAAAACGCATCCAACACGCAGGTGCATGTTTGGATGCGTTTTGGCTGCAGCAGGATCACACCCTGTGGTTAAATAGGGCTCCTGCTGTGTTTTTCGGATCAAGAATTAACATTAATTCTTAGAACGGATCCGAAAGACGCAAGTAGACATGCATCACTCGTGTGAACACCGATGCGTATTTTACATAGAAAGCAATGTAAATTACACTGTTCATTGCAAGATGCGTATTTGGGTCCGATAGATGGAGCCAAACATGCATCTAATAATGTATGTTCACACGGACAGAACACGCCATGTGAACATATCGTTAGTGTTAATCTGTGTTTTCCTTTGCTGTATATGTCTTTCTGTTTGAAGTTGAGCATGAAATAGAATTGTTGTACGGCAGGCCCAAAGGGATGTGGCTTCAAAGACTGCACTGAAAAAAATGATGTCCTGGGTTTGCCACGAGACTGTTTCCTGTGTGTTTAGAAAAACAGAACTACTGAGCTTCCTGTTATCAAATAGGTGATATAGAACTGCAAGAAGCCATGAGAAAATCTTATGAAAGTATATCCCTAGTACCTAACTGTGGAGAGTCATGATCTAGAATTTTTTTTTTTATGCTCGTCAACCTCTTTAAACATATATATTGATCCCTGTCATGGAGCTCGACGCCGCGGCCCGCCGCGGCCGTCCCTCGCCGCGGCCGTCCCCCTGCGCTTAGGGGGTCCGGCGCGAGTGCCGCTGCTGCCCGCAGTCGTTGTCCTTCTGCCCCTGCCCAGGAAACCCCGTACTCACCAGTCCCCGCTCCTGTGTCTGGCTCTGACAGCCGGTCGGGATTTAAAGGGATAGCGCACCGGTAATTGGCAATCTCTGACTGCTGACCCTATTTATTGTGCACACCTCCTACACTCACTGCCTACACTCACTGCTCTGGTGAACACCGGGGGCTATTTAGACTTTGCTCCCTGGCGTGGCTTAACTATCAGTGCTTGCGGTGGTCCAGCGAATCCACCCTCGCATTATAATCCCCATTCATGTAACAGAGTCTAAATAGTGTCCTTTTAGCCTTGATCAGGCTGGTGCATGTTGGCATATCTTATTTTATTATGTTAAAAAGTATATTCAATTATGCTTTTTTACACAGAGGCATACAGCCATAGTAACATAGTAACATATGCCACATTGGAGGTATACAGTATGTTGAGAAATTCTCCAGATATACAGTGAAGGAAATAATTATTTGATCCCTTGCTGATTGTGTAAGTTTGCCCAATGACAAAGACATGAACAGTCTGTAATTGTAAGGGTAGGTCAATTTTGACATTGAGATATAGAATAGAAAAATAATATCCAGAAAATCACATTGTATAAATTATATATTTGGTCCCTCTGGCAAATAAGACTTAATACTTGGTGGCAAAACCCTTGTTGGCAAGCACAGCAGTCAGACTCATGATAGTTTTGCACATGAGCATGTAGTTGATGATGAGGTTTGCACATATGTCTGGAGGAATTTTGGTCCACTCCTCTTTGGTGATCATCATTAAGATTTTGAAGCTGTCATTTAACAACTCAGAGCTTCAACTCTCTCCATAAGTTTTCTATGGGGTTAAGGTCTGGAGACTGGTTAGACCTCTCCATGACCTTAATGTGCTTCTTTGTGAGCCACTCCTTTGTTGCCTTGGCTGTATGTTTTGGGTCATAGTCTTGCTGGAAGACCCAGCCACGACCCATTTCACATCAGTGCTTGGTTTGTGAAAGCTAAGGTATGTACGTTTATCTCAGTCAGCAATTTACAATAACAGTGCAATCTCGATACATACAGGTATGGAAAAACATTGGTCATTTTCTCGCTAATTGCAAGAGCAATTTTCTAATAACTTCTTTCAGGTTAAGCTCGCCCCTGAGACAGAGGAAAAAAGGGAAATTGCTTGTATAATTGAATATTCAAAGAGGAAAATTTGGCTAGCTTCCTGTTACATAATAAGATCTTGCACTTGGTCACTGCTTCATTCACAAAGGCAGTGTACGTGTCTTGAGGCTCTGCACATGAGTTAGGTGCTATTAAAAATCCATATTACTCAATATGTGTTCATGAGGAGGCAGTGCAAGTTAATTATTTTCCATTTCTAGGCAGTTGCTTTTAATGAGTTTTAACTGGTGGAAATCATTAATGTCTGACTGTCAGGAAGCAACTGAGATAATGAACCTGCAGTTTATCCTTCTGTCGCAGAGGTTTGTGCAGCATCCAAAAATCCTTATCCGCCTTTTAAAGAAGAAGTCCAGTTTTTGATATTGTCCTTCATTTATTTGTATGGCGGATGGGTCTTGAGTAGCATTGTGTTTTAAATCTCGGTTGATATCAAACTCTAAGCACTTTGATTGGGGTAGACTTGAATCGAATGTTGCTGAAGATTGGCAAATAATCAACCCTAAAATGGGTTTCAAGGGTTTTAAAGGGTTGATTTACCTTTCAGCACCACTCCAAGTTCCATATTGCTTCAGGTAAGTCATTGTTCCTGTCGTGGCGGCACTTCTGGTGAGTCATATGATGTCACTTCTGGTATCTAGTATATGAATTGGAAATGGAACTGATGAGGAACGTGACTTACAACATCCAACATCATATCTGATGTCACTTCCACTTTTTGTCACATAGCGGTAACCTAGAAGTGATGTTGAAACATGAGCCACCATTCACAGTAGGAGAGAGTCACAGCTCACCTTTTTCCCCCACCACCGTCATACAATGACTTCTTCCCAGGTCACAGAACATGCTTAGGAAACTGTCAATTTTGTTCAATGAGTCTGCTCCTGTTCATGGGCTCCTATGTCCGTGTAGCTGCAGTAAAACGTGTGGCTAAAGCAACTGAGGCAAGATGACTGCCCCTGTAATCATATACAGAAAGCAGTATTAAAAAAATTTAAAATCTACAATAAGAAAATAAAAACAGCTAAGAGGAAATTAATATGGATCAGTATTTGGTTTTAATTTGTAAAGGAAAATAATGCTGCTACATTTCCTTTGACGTGAAGGTGACTGCATTTCAGTCACCCTACGCGGCAGATGTCCATAAATGTCACTTTGCAGGGAAACAATGTTGAGGCACTACGGAGCCTATCATTGTCTAGAATCACACATTTTTCTGCCCTAGAACACCAGGTATGCTATCATAAATATCACAGGTGGTCCCGCGATCCACACGTCGGGCTGCTGACGCAACCGTACTCTGTTGGGTGTAGGTGGTGCCACATCCTGCACTCTGGTCCACAGGTACACTCGTGTGTCTGGCCAGTACTCACCTCTCCATGCTCCTGAGCATCCCTGCTGGCTGGTGCACGCATCCCGGCTCCTTAGGGCATGTGCGCCAACTCAGCAAATTTTAAAGGGTCAGTGCATCAGTGATCTGCTAATTGATGGGTGCTGACCCTATATCTTCTATGATGTCCTGTACTTCCCTGCTGGATCTACAGTGTCCAGTGCCTTAGAGAAAGCGTTCCATTAGTGTTCTTTTCTTGCCATGTATCTGCTTCCGTCCACTGACGCTTTGCCTGCTCTGACCTCTTTGCCTGTCTCCAACTATGAGTTTTCCAGCCAATTCTGTACCATGCTGCACCCCAGCTGTCACTGCACACAAGTCACGTCAGGGGTAGCGACCTAGATGTCCAACCTGTCTTTCGTCTAGCTCTGGGAATACCCGGAGGCTGCTTAGACTGGAGTGGCGTATACCACCACTTGCAGTGGTCCAGAGGATCTACACCTACCCAGCTGTTACTAGGAACCTGTTCACTGCCCTAGACCCCCAGGCTTGCTCTGAATATTCAAAGGGGATCTAAGCCAGTTCCTGTTGTATTCATTTAAAGAAACAGCGTTTTTACAATACAAATACCACTTCATTTTTGGCTGCTCAATTCTTTTGCGCAATATACATCCAGGGGTTAATTAAGCATTGTTCTGCTGCTGTGGTGACTAAAAGAAACCGTCTTTTTCACTGGCAAAAAAGACATTTTTCCTGTAGCATAATTCATAAGCGAAGGTTAATTACAAGTTTTTCTCTTGTTGTGTAGCGTAAAATACACGCCATTGTAACACGCTACAAAGCTGGTAATTTTTGGCTGCTCAATTCTTTTGCGCAATTTATATGCAGGGGTTAATTAAGCGTTGTTCTGCTGCTGTGGTGACTAAAAGAAACCGTCTTTTTCACCGGCAAAAAAGACATTTTTCCTGTAGCATAATTCATAACCGAAGGTTAATTACAAGTTTTTCTCTTGTTGTGTAGCGTAAAATACACGCCATTGTAACACGCTACAAAGCTGGTAGTTTTTGGCTGCTCAATTCTTTTGCGCAATTTACATCCAGGGGTTAATTAAGCGTTGTTCTGCTGTTGTGGTGACTAAAAGAAACCGTCTTTTTCACCGGCAAAAAAGACATTTTGCCTGTAGCATAATTCACAACCGAAGGTTAATTACAAGTTTTTCTCTTGCTGTGTACCGTAAAATACACGCCATTGTAACACGCTACAAAGCTGGTAGTTTTTGGCTGCTCAATTCTTTTGCGCAATTTACATCAAAGGGTTAACTAAGTATTTTTCTGCACTTGTACTCAGTAAAAGAAACTTTGTTTTTCACCGCCACAGAAGAAATTCTGTAGCATAATTCATATCCGAATACACAGAGTTTTTAAACGGAACATACAAGTCAATTTTTCCTGGCCATTTGTGGAGCGCAATTTATATCAAAGGGTTACCCAAGCTTCTTAGTGGGTTCATTTGGAGTCAAATACAGGGTGTGTACTTATCATATACAGATATCTTCATCAAACAGTGTCGGTACATTTTAGAACAAACAGTATGTCAGACAAAGAGGTGGCAGGCTCTTCACCTGGCAGTGGCACAAACATTCCTGGAACAGGCCCAGGTCGCAGCACAGCAAGGGGACGTCGCAGCAGGGGTCACTCGGTGAGGCCACAACTGCCGCTGTCATCTAGCGGCCATGTGCTGACTAGCAAGCCTAGGATTCTTGATTGGTTGTCTAGGTCATCCACTTCCTCCCCGATGACATCTGACAACCCCAGCCAAGAGTCGGTGGGATCGTCAGACACAACCCTTAGTTGGCATGGCCCGGGAGCGGGTCAGCGGCCCTTACCTGTCCTCAACCCGCATCTGTCCCATCCGGTGGGCAGAAAGTGAAGCGTGGCCAGGGAGCTAACGTTGGCACCACGGCCCTGCGTCAACACATGCAGCATCACCATCCGGTGGCATGGGAGAAAAGTGGCTCAGATGTGGTGGTCCATCCTGCCGCTGCAGCAGCAGCAGCGGCCAATGGCACGCATGCCATTGCAGCCAGCCAAGGCTCCACCACCTCTGCAGAAGGGAGCTGTTTCTCTTTGCCATCATATCCCGCTCAGATGCTCCTGCTCCTCGCTACTCATGGCGCCAGCAGTCGTTCAGCGAGGCGATTGCAAAGAGACAACAGTATGTGTCCAACCATCCTAAAGTGCAGCAGCTGACCGTGCTCCTGTCCAAGTTGTTGGCACTGCAGTCCTTCCCTTTCCAAATGGTGGACTCTGCACCATTCAGAGAACTAATGGCTTGTGCCGTGCCGAGATGGAGAGTTCCAAGCCGTAATTTACTTTCCAAATAGGCAGTACCATCAGTTACTCAATATGTAGAACATAAATTGGGCCAGTCCTTGAGATTATCGGTTTGTTCCAAGGTGTACGGCAGTGCGGACGTCTGGAGCTGTTACTACGGTCAGGGCCAGTACATTTCCTTTATGGCCCACTGGGTGAATGTGCTTCCTGACCAGGCACACCAACAACTTGGACAGGAGACGCCGCTTTCTCCTCCACATTGTCAAACTGCGGCTCCTGCGCCAATGTCCGCCTCCTCCTCCTCCACCACCACCACCACCATCTCAGCCTCCACAAGTACTGCTCCTTCATACCACATGTGTAGGGCACAGCGGTGTCACGCAGTTCTACACCTGGCATGCCTCAGCGAACGAAGTCACACAGGGGAGGAACTGCTCCGCGTCATGTAGCAATAAATCGATGTGTGGCTTTCTCCGCGCCAACTGCAAATCGGAACCATGGTGGCAGACAATGCGAGTAACATGGTGTCCGCGCTGCACCCAGGAGTGATGGTCCATGTGCCCTGCATGGCGTATGTGTTCAATCTGGTTGTGAAAAGGTTCCTGAAGTCTTCCACCGATCTTCAGAAGATTCTGAAAATGGCCAGGAAACTATGCATGCACTTCATCCATTCCTACAAAGCCAGGAACACCCTCCTCGAGTTGCAGCGGCAGAACGGCCTCCCCCAACACACTCTGATATGAGATGTTTCCACACACTGGAATTTCAGCCTGCACATGTTGGACCGACTGTATGAACAGAGAAAGGCAATTAACGATTTTTTGATGATCCAGGCGGACAGGAGTACTCCCCTGTGTAACTTTGATGTCAGCCAGTGGCAGCTCATGCGTGACACCTGCCGTTTGTTGAGGCCATTCGAGGAGGCGACGTTATTTGTCAGTCGCCAGGACTACGGGATGAATAACGTCATTGCACTGCTTCATGTCCTGGAACAGATGCTGAAAAATCTGTCTGGGCAGGGGACTGGAGACGTGGCGACTACATCTCGCGGCCACATGAGTCCGGTGGGGACTGAAATGGAGGAGGAGGACATTGGAGCAGAAGCATTGTCTGGTGAAATGAGTGGATTTTCTACCCAGGTGACAAGAGAGGAGGAGCAGGAGCAGCTGGAGGAGGTAGATGGAGATGAGGAAGACAAGGCAGATGACCCGCAAGCACCGTGGCAGTATACAGTGGCGATGGAGACAGGGAGCCCCTCGGAGTCACTTGGGCAGATGGCCCGCAGCATGCTGATTTGCCTGGCTAGTGACAGCCGAATAGTCACCATCCGGCAGAGGGATGACTTCTGGCTCTCCACCCTATTGGAACCTCGCTACCGGTCCAAAATGGGAGCCTTTTTCCCAGCTATTGAGAGGAAGGACAAACTCAAATACTACAGGGAAATCCTCCGTAGTCAGTTGGCCGCTGCCTATGTGCGGCATCGTCCCTCCTCTAACAGGTCTGACCGGGGGGTTCTTCAGCGCTCACGTACTAATGCCGCGGCTGCTGGGGGAAGGTGGGGTGGGGAGGGGGTAGGAGCAGTACCAGCTCCATCAGCAGCTACCTAAGACTAAGTCTGGAGTCACTGATGAGCAGCTTCCTTCACCCACATAGTGAGGAGCGTAGTCGCCAGCAGCAGCAGCAGGACCTGGAGCAGTCCCTGAACCAACAGGTGGTGGCCTACTTGGACAGCACTCTGCCACCCCAGTTAGAAGATCCGCTGGACTACTGGGCAGCCAAACTGGATGTGTGGCCGCAACTTGCCGAGTTTGCAGGGGAGAAGCTGTCCTGCCCGGCCAGTAGTGTGGCATCAGAGCGGGTGTTCAGTGCGGCGGGGGCCATCGTTACCCCAAGGAGAACCCGCTTGTCCACGGAAATGTGGAACGACTGACCTTTGTCAAGATGAATCAGGCGTGGATCGGCCAGGATTTCCACACACCAATGCCTTAGGCGTCAGACTACATCAGCCATGACGCCTAAACCAAACTGTAAGAAATGAGCCTGGGTTCAAACTACCTGCCTCAGCCACTATTCTGATGACGCCACCCGCCTGATGCCATACATCTGCTGACAGTTTCTCCATCTGCCACCAACCATCTTTACCAGGGACTGGCCACACTCTGTCATTGTGCCACTTTATGACCTCATGCTGCTGTTGCTGGTTCCGTGACATCCACACTGTGTCATTGTGCCACTCTCTGACCTCATGCTGTTGCTCCTGCCGCCGTCATCTCCACTCTCTGTCATTGTGCCACTCTGTGGCCTACTCCTGTTTTTGCCACCTCCAGAATGTCATTGTGCCACTGCCTGACCTCATGCTGCTGCTGTGGCTGCGGCCGTGACCTCCACACTGTGTCATTGTGCCACTCTGTGGCCTACTCCTGTTTTTGCCACCTCCAGAATGTCATTGTGCCACTGCCTGACCTCATGCTGCTGCTGCTGTTGATGCCGTCAACTCCACACTGTGTCATTGTGCCACTCTCTGACCTCATGCTGCTGCTGATGTTGCAGCCGTGCCCTCCACACTGTGTCATTGTGCCACTCGCTGACCTAAAGCTGCTGCCGTGACCTCCACTCTCTGTCATTGTGCCACTCTGTGGCCTACTACTGTTTTGTCACCACCAGGATGTCATTGTGCCACTGCCTGAACTCATGCTGCTGCTACCGGCCACTCCACACTGTGTCATTGTGCCACTCTGTGGCCTACTCCTGTTTTTGCCACCTCCAGAATGTCATTGTGCAACTGTCTGACCTCATGCTGCTGCTGCCGTGACCTCCACACTGTGTCATTGTGCCACTCTGTGGCCTACTCCTGTTTTTGCCACCTCCAGAATGTCATTGT
This sequence comes from Phyllomedusa bahiana, assembly GCA_025379985.1. Taxonomy (NCBI): domain Eukaryota; kingdom Metazoa; phylum Chordata; class Amphibia; order Anura; family Hylidae; genus Phyllomedusa; species Phyllomedusa bahiana. Next base: position 30,172 of record JAODAL010029459.1, on the reverse strand, counting down.
GCCACTGTCTGACCTAATGCTGCTGCTGTGGCTGCTGCCGTAACCTCCACACTGTGTCATTGTGCCACTCTGTGGCCTACTCCTGTTTTTGCCACCTCCAGAATGTCATTGTGCCACTCTTTGACCTCATGCTGCTGTGGCTGCCGCCGTCACCTCCACACTCTGTCACTAATGTTGCCACCTGAGCTCTCAGCTTGTTTTTTTTCCAGCTTTCGCTGGCATGACTTTATCAGGCTACATTCCCGCTTGAGTTTTTTGGTCAGTTTTGCCCTCTTAAGTGCCCAGGGAATTTTATAGTGAAGCGATTCTAAGAGCGGCGGCAGTCATGTGCGTGTCATACTAAAACACAACATTGTATGAAGACCAAACCAAGCTCCCTCTGCATATTTTAGCTTGGCACAACGTTCTACAGCACCCTGCAGGCTCTGTGCAGCCTGGAAATAGCTGTTTTTTAACGTGATTCGTCCCAAAGTAATTCGGACCGAAACTTTTGTCGGAAAATTCGGCGAAGTGACCGAATCAAATTTTTGAGAAATTCGCCCGTCTCTAGTCATAGTCTGAGAGCCATAACTTTTTTATTTTGCTGTGTACAGAGCTGTGTAGGGGCTTATTTTTTACAGGATGAGTTGATGTTTTTATTGGTACCATTATCGGTTTCACGTGACTCTTTGATCACTTTTTATTAAGGTTTTTGTGAAGCATTTTGATTAAAATACAGCAATCCTGGTACTGTTTTTTATTTTTATTTTTTACAGCCATCACCGTGCGGTGTAAATGACAAGCTAGCTTTACTCAGCAGGTCGATACGATTACAGCGATATTCAATTTGAAATTTTTTTTTATCTTTTACTGCTTTAACACAATAAAAACACTTTTATTCAAACAGGAAAACACGTTTTTGCACCGCCACAGTCTGAGAGCCATAACTTTTTATTTTTCGGTGTACAGAGATGAGTAGGGGTTTCTTTTTTGCAGGTGGATTTGACTTTTTTGGTATAATTTTTTGGGGCACAAGGCTTTTTGATCCATTTTTAAATCCATTTTTTGGAAGGTAGGGTGAAGAAAATACTGCAATCCTAGTAGTGTTTTTTATTTTTATTTTTAACAACGCTCACCGAGCAGTATCTAAGACAAATTAATTTTATTATGTGGGTCAATGCGATTATGGCGATACCCAATTTATATATTTTTTTATGTTGAAGCGCTATAAAAAATTGTTTTTATTGTGAAAAACAATATTTATGCATTGCTGTCTTCTGATAGCCAGAACTTTTTTGATTTTCCATATACAGAGCTCTGTAAGGGCTTTTTTTGCAGGATGGAATGATGTTTTAATTGGCATAATTTTGGCATTTATATGAGTTTTTGATCGCTTTTTATTCCATTGTATATGCTGCAGGATGAACCAAAATCGCAATTCAGTGACTGATTATGTTGTTTATTTTTACGGTGTTCACCATGCGGGTTAATTAACACGACAGATTTTTAGGGCAGGTCGTTATGCACGCGTCGATATCAAATATGGGTACTTTATTTTTTTTTGGGGGGGTGAGTGGCATTTGTAAAGGGGAAAAGGGCGGTGTACATGTTTTAATTTTATTTTTTGTGTTTTACTGTTTTTTGGGGTTTTTTTTACTTTCCAAATTTTTTAACTCTTTCATCTTTTTTTTTTTACTTTTCCCCATAGGGAAAATCCCTTTTATAATAGAAATCAATACATAGCTTATTGCTGTGTAATGGTTTCTATGGCAACTTTCAGTCACCATGCCCGGCCATGCCCACAGGGCACGGCCGGGAAAGGTGACATCACAGACAGCCCGGAAGGCATTCTACACGTATGCATACATCCAGGTGTGTGAACCTCCAAATGACCTGGACGTATACATACGTCCAAGGTCTTTAAGGGGTTAAACATCTAGGCAAAGATAAATACCAAATACATCGCTGTTCCAATTTCACTTTATGCCAGATCTAGAGCAATTCTTATCTCCTGCTTGTTTACACAAGCTTCTCCAGTTACAGACCACCTCTATTTGTTCTAGCAGCCTTGGCAGGATGGTGACATCACTTCCTACTGTGTCGTATAACCATCCTGTCAGGTCTGCAGAGAAAGATAAAAGCGGCACTCATCAGCTAACAATGTTTCAATGTTTCTCTCTTACTAACAGCGTCGCCTCATGACAATTGCAGCTCTGTTAGCCCACATTTATAGCCATACATCCTGTTTGGACAGTATCATAGTTTTCCACAATTCCTCCATCAGTAATGCTCCCTGTGACAGGCTCAGCTAGAAATAGGAGCCAGCAGAACTTAAATTTCAGTTATTACTGTAGAGCCGCCCACAGCTTGCACAGGAAGTTTGAGCCTAAAGAAGCTGTGAAGAGTGAAAACACCTAGATGGGACAATCCCTTTACCTGTTTATATGTCCTATATCACCAACAGTACTGATTTACACTACTCACAAAAAGTTAGGGATATCTGGTTTTTGGTTGATTTTCAGAATGGACATAAAATTTGTTGAACATTTTCTTTAAATGCACTAAATGAGTCCATCTGTTAACTGTGGAATGCACATGTCCGACTGTTCAGTGTTTCAGTACTTTCTGCCCAACTTGCCGATCTCTAACAAGGAACATGATAGCAAATTTCACAACAGGTGTTTGATCCCTGAATCACCCAATAAATTTAGGGGATCAATTTGAATTGGCATTAAAACAATCCTCCTCATCATGCTCTTCACATTTTTACATCATGAGACCAAGATAACACTTTACAATCGATCAATAATACCTTGCAATTGCGAGGCTTCAGGCAGGATGCTCTCAGAAAGAAATGGCCATTGAGCTTAGAGTGTCATAGGTTGATACAGAGAGACTAGCTACAGCACACAATGATGACCGCTTCATTGTAAACAATGCCCTGCAGAACTGGATGATAAATGCCGCACAATTCCAGGCACGTTTAAGATAGGTGAGAGGCAACCATGTGTCATGTCCAAGGGCCCCGCCGTTAGGGACATACAACGGTTACAGCTCTTAACAGGTCCCTGGCCGTCTGTGAAGACACAGGGGGGGCCCCAATCTACTACTGGGGAGCCAAAATTAACCAAGGGAAATGTATTACCATTTGGGTCTATTATAGATGGGGAGATTTTTAACATGGGGGAGGGAGCAGGGCACTCAGTTGGAAAATGATAAATAAAAAAAAATAAGAAGTCTCAGTATTTGTGTTTGTAAATTCTGCAGGGACAAAGAGTGGAGTGGAAGAAGTCATCATGAGATCTATACGAATGGAGAAGAAATAGACATGTTAACAGACTCATCAGACAAGACATCATCCTGTGAGCCCTAAATGTAAGTAAACCAGGGGGTGGAGTCAGGAATGAGAGGCGGTCATCCAGGGGCAATCAGGGGGTGCCCCAACACTCCATCTTATGAGGCCCCAAAATACTGATGGCGGCCACTTTCATGTCAGAACTATCTGAAACTTTTACATCAGAGGTGGATTGCATGCTAGATGGCTGGCAAGGATACCTGACCACACCACCAGGCACAGGCCAGGGAGTATGTACGCTAAGACATCAAGGAGAGCTCTATCCATCAGCCACAGAACCTTTTGCTTGGAGGTTGGTATTGCCTATCAATACGAAATGCCCTTTTGTAAATGGTACAGTGACATACCTCACAACTTGAAAAAATATCATTAATCCTATCATTGGTGCCTCTGCATGAACAACACAGGTCTAATTTCATCTCAGGACGACATTGCTCCAGCTCATTGAGGTCGCATCAAAAAGGAACGGCTGTTGGAGACTGGGGAACCTCAAATGGAGTGGCCTGCACTTTCTTCAAACCTAGGCCCCCTAGAAAAACTGTAGGATCAGCTGAGTCCACATGGTTAAAACGACTCTGTAAACCACTGAACCTCAAACACCTGAGGAGCGCCGTTCAAGATGATGTGATATCCCTGCCTCAGGATTTGTAACTCCACTTTGTGAACACCAAGAGACGTTCATTGACAAGCTGTAATTGATGCTCAAGTCCACAGTGACTATAGATGTGCGAGATTGATTCTAACAAAGTGGAAATCGTTTAGATATTCAGGAAAACTAACTGCGGTTCTGAACGAATTCCGAACTTTGGTGTACTTCGGTGTGAACTTAAGTGTGCTTTTGATTGAAAAATGGCTGTGAGCACATGGCGCTACAATGTGCCAAACACTCTGGGAGGAAAGAAGGGCATTTGCCTGCAAGACAATTCAGAGGTGAGAGCCAAATCAAAGAACCCGCGGATTCTGTGACATCACCGCACTATATAAGGTCTGGCGCGACGGCCCTGGGATGCTCATAACCGCTCATCACTGTACTGATCAGGGAAAGGAGCTGCCCGCGGCTTGATAGCTCTTGCTGAAGAATTGATTTTTACAGCGATATTCAGTGGGGTGACCAGCTTGTCTCAGAGACTTTTCTCTTAAAATGTACTAATTCTAATTTTTTGGGGTACTTTGAGCTGAAATCCATGTTCGTCCACTGCAGCTGACATATACATTCAATATCCAAGTAGGGATCTAAGCCAGTTCCTGTTATAATTCAAACATAAAAGAAACAGCGTTTTCACAAATAACAAAAATACACTTCATTTTTGGCTGCCTCATTCTATTTTGCGCAATTTACATCCAGGGGTTAATTAAGCGTTGTTTTGCTGGTTTGTTTGCTGAACTCCCAAAAACCATCTTTTCCAACGCCAAAAAAATATATATATGTTTTCTGTAGCCTAATTTCACAAGCAAAGGTTAATTTACAACTGTATCTCTTGTGTGTGGCGTAGAAACACCGCAATTGTAACACGCGTACAAAGCTACAAGTTTTGTGCAAGCTCAATTGCTTTGCGCAATTTACATCCCCATGGGTAAATTAAGCCGAATTTGTTTTTTGGCTGGTGTGCTGACCCATAGAAACCGTCTTTTCCAATGTGCCAAAATATAAGATCATGTTTTTCCTTTAGCCTAAATTCCACAAGCAAAGTTAATTACAACTGTATCTCTTGCTTTGTGTGTCAAAGAAACACTGCAACTTGATAACACCAACAAAGCTACCAGTTTGTGCGGCTGTAATACTTTGGCGCAATTTAATCCAGGATAATTAAGCTTTGTTTTTGCTGTTGTGCTGAACAAAAATTAAACCTTCTTTTCAACGGGCCAAAATAAATACATATTTCCTGTAGCCGAAATACATAAGCAAAGGTTATTAAACCTTGTATCTCTGTTGAGTTTGCTAGAAAACACCAATTGTAACACGCAACAAAGCTACTAAGTTTGTGCGGCTCAATCTTTGGCGCAATTTACAACCAGACGGTTAATTAAGCGTTTTTGGCTGGTGTGCTGACCCCAAGAAACCGTCTTTTTCAACGCCAAAATAAACATTTTTCCTGTCCAAATTCACTAGCAAAAGTTAATACAACTGTAATCTCTTGTTGTTTGTGCGAATAAACACGAATTGTAACACCTACAAAGCTACTAGTTTTGTGAGCGGCACATTTCTTTTGGCGCAATTAACATCCAGGGTTAATTAACGTGTATTAGCTGGTGTAACCAACCCCAATAAACCGTCTTTATCAACGCCAAAAAATGATACATTTTTTCCTGTACCTAATTCATGTACCCGAATAGGCTAATTACAACTGTAATCTCTAATTTTTTTTGTAGTATTTCATAGGAAAACACTCAATTGTAACACCTCTACAAAGCTACAAGATTGTATGCGTCTCAATTCTTTGCGCAATTTACATCCAGGGTTAATAAGCTTTTTTTTGCTGGTGTCTGACAAAAATAAACCTGTCTTTTTCAACGTCCAAAAGTATACCTTTTTCCTGTTAGCCTAATATTACAATCAAAGGTTAATTACAACTGTATCTCTAGTTGAGTGGCGTAGAAACACCAATTGTAACACGCAACAAAGCTACTATTTTGTTCGGCTCAATTCTTGGCGCAATTTACATCCAGGTTAATTAAGCGTTGTTTTGCTGGTGGTGCTGACAAAAATAAACCGTCGTTTTTCAACGCCAAAAATATATACATTTATTCCTGTAGCCCTTATTCTTACCGAAGGTTAATTAAGCCTGTTTGGTGCTTACATTTAGAAAAACACACAGTGTTTATTAAACCAACAACAATGTAAATTTTCCTGGCCATTTGGTGAGCTGCAATTTATATCCAAGGGTTACCCAAGCTGGGGGGGGGGGGGGGGGGGGGGGGGGGGGGGGGGGGGGGGGGGGGGGGGTATTACGGTTCATTTGAGTCAAAACAGGGTGTATATTTATCATATACAGATATCATCATCAAAACATGTCTTGTACATTTTTTAGAACAAAACAGTATGTCAAGCAGAGAGGTGGCACTCTGCACCTGCGCAGTGGTCAGAGGCACAAACATTCCTGGAACAGCCCAGGTTCGCAGCACAGCAAGGGACGTCGCAGCAGGGGTCACATCGTGAGGCCACAACTGCCGCTGTCATCTAGCGCCGAGTGTTGTTCACAACCCAATGAGGTTCATGAATGGGTTGACAAGGACCTCCTCTTCCTCCCAGTGACAACATACAAGCCCCTGACCAAGATTCCGGAGGGAACCTCAGACCAACCCTTAAGTTGGCATGTCCCGGGAGCGGGTTCTGCGGCCACTCAACTGTACCTCAGCACGCCTCTTCCAATCCGGTTGCCTAATCAGAGATCTACTATGTGGTTCATTGGCTCATCGCCACTGATATAAGCGATGATGAACAAATCTTGAGGAAGGCAGTCAGTCCGCTACTTGGCCAGCGAAGAAAATGCGGTGCCAATATTCCCCTGCTTCTTGCAGTAGGCTGCAAAAGTATAGACGTATAGTGGCATGTAGGAGTTCATGTTGTGAGAGGTCATCCTCAGCATACCAAGACCGTGATGAGGACAGCAGTGACGATGAAAACACAAATAGATAATGAAAGCCGACCTCACTTGGAGCCGGTGAGCAAGGCTTTCATCATCGTCAGTAGAAGAAGTGCTTCAGCTTGGCGCTGTCAGGTGCAAGCAGCGCAGCCAGCAAGTGGATCGTGGTGCCGTGAGTCAGCATGATAAGCAGCAAGTGTGAGGTCGGGAGTCCAAGCGGATCCACGGGGTAAAAAAACCCGTTTCCCAGGTTCCAAGAAAGTAGCGTCAACACAGGGCTCAGCGATACAGGCGCGCAGTAGTTACTCAGTGGCTGAGCGTTGTCGTAAAATCCGATACTTCGCGGTTGTGTCAGATCTTTGCTAATACACCGGAGGAGCCGAATATGGTAATGTAGAACGTGGCATAAAGTGAAGCATGGCCAGGGAGCTAAAAGTTGGCACACCACGGCCCAGCGTCATACACATGCAGCTTCACCAACCGGATGGCCTTGAGAAACGTGGCTCAGATGTGGTGTCCATTCCTGCCGCCGCAGCAACAACAGCAGCAGCGCCCAGTGGCACGCATTTCCATTGCAGCCAGTCAAGGCTCCACCACCTCTCAGAAGGGAGCTTGTTTTCTCTATAAACATCACTTACCTGTCCCAGATTCTCCATGCACCTCCTCGCAACTCATAGGCCCCAATTGCTTCGTTCATCGGGCCGATTGCAAAGAGACAACAGTATGCGTCCAAAACCATCCTATGTGCAGCAGTCTGACCGTCGCTCCTTGTCCAAGTTTGTTGGTATGGCAGTCCCTCCCTTTCCAAATGTGACTCTGCAACCATTCAGATGAACTAATGGCTGTGCCGATCGAAAGGAGAATGTTCCAAGCCGTAATTTCTTTTCCAATAAGGCATACAGCACTCTACATAAAAATGTAGAACAGAAGGTGGGTCAGTCCTTGAGCTTATCGTTTTTTCCAAGGTACACGGCAGCGCGGACGTCTGGAAGCAGTAACTTACGGTCAGGGCCAGTACATGTCCTTTACGGGCCCACTGGTGAAATGTGCTTCCCTGCCCAGGCACACCAACAACTTGGACAGGAGACGCCAGCTTTCTCCCCACGTTGTTCAACTGCTGCACCTGCGCCAAAGTACTCGCCTCCTCCCCTCCACCAACCACCACCACCATCTCAGGCCTCCAAACAGAGTACATGCTCCAACATACCACAGTTGAAGGGCAACAGCGGTGATCATGCAGTTCACACTTGCTAGACCTCAGCGAACGACGTCACACTGGGGAGGAACTTGCTCCGTGTCAGCAGCAAGAAATCGTGATTTGTGGCTTTCTCCCGCGCCAACTGCAGAATCGAACCATGTGCAGGACAATGGAGTGAACATGGTGTCCCGCTGCACCGAGGAGGGATGGACTCATGCGCTCCTGCAATGGGCGCATGTGTTCAATACTTGTTGTGAAAAGGTTCCCTGAAGTCTTTCACCGATCTTCTAGAACATTCTGAAAATGGGCAGGAACTGAGCATGCACTTAATCCATTCGTACAAAGCAGGAACACCCTCCTCGAAGTGCAGCGGCAGAACGGCCTCCCCCAACACACTCTGATATGCCATATTTCCACCCGCTAATTCCAGCCTGCACAAGTTGGACCGACTGTATGAACAGAGAACGGCCATTAACGATTTTTTTGATGATCCAGGCAGACAGAAGTACACCCCTGAGTGTAACTTTTTGATGACAGCCATGGCAGCTCTTGCGTGACACCTGCCGATTGTTGAGGCCATTCGAGAGGCGACGTTAATTGTCAGATCGCCAGAACTACGGATGAATAACGTCATTCCATTGCGTCATGTCCTGGAACAGATGCATAAAAAATCTGTCTGTGGCATGGTACTGGAGACTGGCGACACATAATCGTGGCCACATGATACCGTGTGGGACTGAAATTGAGGAGGAGGAGTAGGACATTGGAGCAGAAGCATTGTCTGGTGAAATGATGTGGATTTTCTACCCAGGTGACAAGAGAAGGAGGAGCAGGAGCAGCTGGAGGTAGGTTGATGAGATGGGAAGACGATGCAGATGACCCCAATGCACCGTGCAGTATACATTGGAAATGACGGCATGGAGCCCCCACGGAGATCACTTGTGCAGATGTGGGCCCGATCATTCTGAAATTGCCTGTCTAGTGACAGCCGAATAGTCATCATCCGGCAGAGGGAATGACTTCTGTCTCTCCACCCTATTGGACCCTTGCTACCGTTCCAAAAAGGGAGCCTTTTTTCCCACTATTGATAGGAGACAAACCAAATACTAATGGTGAAATCCTCCCTAATCAGTTGGCCCGCTGCCTATGTGCGCTCGCCCTCTCTGACAGTGTCCTAGACCTGGGGGATCCTCAGCCGCTCCACGTACTACTGCCCCTGCGCTGCTAGGGACGGTGGGGGGTAGTTCAGTACCAGCTCCATCAGTAGTAACCTAAGTCTGTAAGTCACAATGAGCAGCTTCCTTCCAACCCCGCCAAGTGAGGGATGGCAATCGCCATTCATCAGCAGCAGCATGAACCTGGACAGTCCCTGAACCAACAGGTTTGAGGCCATCACTAGGAACAGCACACTTGGGCCACCACAGCAAGAATCTCCTCATACTCTGGGCACCCAATCAGGATGAGAGCTCGTCAACTAGCGGAGTTTAGCAGATGGCAGAAGCTGTCCTGGCCCGGCCAGTAATTGTGTGCATCAGAGTCGTAGTACCGTGCGGCGGGGCCATCTGTTAAACCCAAGCAGAACCCGCTTGTCCACGGGAAATTTGGACCGACTGACTTATGTCAAGTGATTTCAGACATAGATCGGCCCAGGATATCCACACACCAATGACTTAGGGCATCAGTCTGTGGTACAAACAACCTTCCCCACAGCCACTTTCTGATCCACCACCCCGCCTGATGCCACACATCTGCAGCAGTTTCTCCAACTGCCTACCACCATCTTTACCAGGGACTTGTATATGCCAACCCACCTCAACACTCATGGTCATTCTGGCCACTACTAAGACCTCATTCTGCTACTGCTGTTGCTGTTGCAGTGACATCCACACGTGTCATTGTGCCACCTCTCAGACCTCATCTGTGCTCCTGCCACGCCGTCCCCGTCAATATCTCTGTCATTTGAGTGGCCACTCTTGTCCTAATACAGTTTATTGGCCACCTTCCAGAATGTCATTGTGGCCACTGTCCTTGACCTCATGCTGCTGGCTGTTGCTGCTTGCCGTTTCCCCACACTAGTGTCATAGTGCCACATTCTGACCCATGCTGGCTGCTGGTGGCTGCTGCCGTGTCCTCCACACAGTGTCATTGAGCCACTTTCCTGAGCCTCATGCTGCTGCTGTGGCTGCTGCCGTTTCCTCCACTCTGTGTCATTGTGCCACTGCCTGACCTCATGCTGCAGCCTAGCCGTGACCTCGCTCTCAGTCATTGTTCCATTCTGAGGCATCCTCCTGTTATTGCCACCATCATAATGTCATTGTGCCACTTGCCTGACCTCATGCTGCTGCCGCTGTGACCTCCGCTCTCAGTCATTGTGCCATTCTGTGGCTTCCTCCTGTTTTGCCACCTCCAGAATGTCATTGTGCCACTGCCTGACCTCATGCTGCTGCCGCCGTGACCTCCGCTCTCAGTCATTGTGCCATTCTGTGGCTTCCTCCTGTTTTGCCACCTCCAGAATGTCATTGTGCCACTGCCTGACCTCATGCTGCTGCCGTCGTGACCTCCGCTCTCAGTCATTGTGCCATTCTGTGGCTTCCTCCTGTTTTGCCACCTCCAGAATGTCATTGTGCCACTGCCTGACCTCATGCTGCTGCCGCCATGACCTCCGCTCTCAGTCATTGTGCCATTCTGTGGCTTCCTCCTGTTTTGCCACCTCCAGAATGTCATTGTGCCACTGCCTGACCTCATGCTGCTGCCGCCGTGACCTCCGCTCTCAGTCATTGTGCCATTCTGTGGCTTCCTCCTGTTTTGCCACCTCCAGAATGTCATTGTGCCACTGCCCTGACCTCAATGCTGCGCCGCCGTGACCTCCGCTCTCAGTCATTGTGCCATTCTGTGGCTTCCTCCTGTTTTGCCACCTCCAGAATGTCATTGTGCCACTGCCTGACCTCATGCTGCGGCTGCCGTGACCTCCACTCTCAGTCATTGTGCCATTCTGTGGCTTCCTCCTGTTTTGCCACCTCCAGAATGTCATTGTGTCACTGCCTGACCTCTTGCTGCTGCCGCCGTGACCTCCGCTCTCAGTCATTGTGCCATTCTGTGGCTTCCTCCTGTTTTGCCACCTCCAGAATATCATTGTGCCACTGCCTGACCTCATGCTGCTGTGGCTGCCGCCGTCACCTCCACACTCTGTCACTAATGTTGCCACCTGAGCTCTCAGCTTGTTTTTTTCCAGCTTTCGCTGGCATGACTTTATCAGGCTACATTTTTGGTCAGTTTTGCCCTCTCAAGTGCCCAGGGAATTTTATAGTGAAGCGATTCTAAGAGCGGCGGCAGTCATGTGCGTGTCATACTAAAACACAACATTGTATGAAGACCAAACCAAGCTCCCTCTGCATATTTAAGCATGGCACAACGTTCTACAGCACCCTGCAGGCTCTGTGCAGCCTGGAAATAGCTGCCTTTTAACGCGATTCGTCCCGAAGTAATTCGGACCGAATTTATTTTTGTCGGAAAATTCGGCGAAGTGACCGAATCGAATTTTTGAGAAATTCGCCCATCTCTACACATGACACATTCTGGAGACATTAACACTTTTTGATGGTGTTTACCCTCCAGTGTTGTTGGCTGTTGTTTCATTAAATTGTTTGAGATGAGAAAATCAACATTACATGCTATGACTTCAATGGCCGACTTTCAGGACAAAATATCACAGTAGCGTGACATTTTTAATCTTTCCATAAATTACACAAAAAGCCAAGTATCCCTAACTTCACTGCTCTGAATCCTAGTTATGTTGTTACCATAAACCTATTAACTACCCTGGCTAATTACAGCTAATTATATGGCACTAAGCATAATATTTATTTGCTGTGATCTTGAATTGCCAATGTTAGGAAGGAAGAACTAGGAAGAGCAACCTGGCAGCCCCACAGCTCCCGTAACACAAACCTAAGCACTTTAACTCAGGGCCATATCATCAAAGTTGTCAACAGTGCTAGGAAAAGTAGATGGGGTTTAGTGTAGAGGGGTGGGATTTGGGCATTTCTGAGCATTTTGCAGATGTTTCTTTGCATTTTGGTAGCCCCAGAAGTGAAGCTTAGTCATGGGATTTTGTTGGGAACTGTGCATTTTTACCCCCTGTGCTATGAAGGTTTTGTATCAATAAATATTTTTCCATTTCTTTTGCACATTTGCTGGACCAATTTTTTCTTCTCAAGTGCCGTTGTGGCAACTGTGCATAACCCCACAGGCACTGCACCACAGCAGCACAAATATGAAATGAAAGGGTCCAAAATATTCCCCTATCCATGTAGTTTCAAACAATAAACATAGCAGATAGAAATTCTTACGCATTTTTTTTACAGATTAATAACACTTTGGCCAAATGGTTTGAGTGTTGAAACCAAGGCGAAATGAGAAGATGAATGGAAGAGAAGATGCAAATCCACTATGATTGTAGAGATATTAACTTCACATCCGTTTTTTATACATTTATTTAATGCATGGATTTTTTTAAACGTGAACAACAAAAAGAACGATGTATAATATTTTGCCTGTGGCTAAAATATTGTAGATGAAAAATGTGTTACAAAAATGATTGCCTTTTATGCTGCAATTTTCAAGAAATGCCAAAGCTTCATTGTCAGATGAGGTCAGAACTACAGTAAGGTCACTTTAAACCACAACATTGATTTCACCCCATCAGTCATGAGAGGTCTACGTGACCACAGGGCCATTTATCTGCATGCACCTATTTTTACTTTCCGGTTGCATAAATTCTCCCAGGCTGTGGAGATGGATTGTTGTCACTGTCTTAGTCAAACATGAAATATCTGCACGCGAGGAATACTTTACCTCTTTGAAGCATGTATTAACTTTTCATAATGGTGTTTATGGTCAGTGGTGTTGACCGAAACCATCATTTTGCTGACATACACATAAATTCTTCTGTATTTTCCCACTAGTATTATTATAACAACATGGAACCGCTTATCTATTTAAGGTTTGAATTTTTATTTAAAGAAATACTTGTTCATTTTTTGTTTCTAATTCTTTTTTTTTGTATAAGACACATTTTTTGGTTGGTATTCTAATAATCAAGAGTATACCTGGCTGAACAGGGAGCATATTTCAAGGAAATGACCTATTATTTAAATCACATTTTTATGTTAAAAATGTTTGTTTTATGATATTTTTAATTCATTATTGCCTATATTAGTTAAAATGTGAAATGTCGCTGACAGTTACTGCACCTGTAAGTTTGTGCTGTGTACAGCATGAGCAGACTCTATGATGTGCAGAAGGAGAAGGAGGAGAGAGGAATAACTGAACTGCTCTTAAAGTAAATTATGTGGCCCCATGTTATTTAAAGGGGTTGTCTCACTACATCGATTCATCTTACCTTAGTCCTGGTTTCTTGGTTTCATGTTGAATTCATGGGCGTGTTTACTGGCTTCCACTAGGCTGCAGTACTTCTACTGCAGGTCTGTAGCTATAGCTACCAGTGCTGGCAGCCTATCAGGATAGATCAAACAGGTCTGTAGCTATAGCAACCTGAGAAGCTGATGCAGCCCATACAATAAGGGATATCTCAGAATAGGTAGGATACTGTTAATGGACATATATTTCAAAGTAACTTGTTTTTGCAAGATCTTTAACATAAAAAGCAATCCTTGTAGTGAGACAACCCCTCTAACTAAAAATAAACTGATGTTAAATTGGGCCAGAGTGGGGGAAAATAGGAAAGAATGACATACATCCCATTCTCCCCTGTTGCCATTCTGTAGTGCCTTTGGATCTGCTCCTCTTCATTTCTTATGCCATGTACCGTCCAACAGCAGAGGCCGTGCTTCACTCACTCCTCTACACTCTCTTTGAAGCTTCAGCCTCTGCTGATTGACGGCACGTGGCACAGGAAGCGAAGAGGAGTGGCTCCCAGGGAGCTACAGAACAGCAGCGGTGGAGAACTTGGCGGTATGTCTTTTTTTCTATTTTCTCCCACTCTGGTTACATTTAACATTAATTTTAAAATTCTGGAATACTTATTTTAAACATAGGTAAATAACACGAGGTTTTACTATTTCCTATAGGCAATAAAAACAGCTCAGCTCCTGCTCTCACCTCCTTGTACTGTGCTTCCTGTATGTCACAGAGCATACTCTCTAACACATGTTAATGAGATGTTTTCTGATTTTCAATCCAGTGAACAATCTCTTTCTCTTCATCTGTATTTAAAGATATTAATTGCTTAAAACCTTCTGTAGACAAAAAATATCAGTCTTTCACCTACTTTTTTCTGCTCATGTTGATATCAAAAATAATTTATTAGTTTTTTTATCAATGGCATGCACTTTTGCAATTCTGTCAATAACTGGGTTCAGCAACCCCAGTTTTCCAACATTTTATAGAGGATTTTATATAAAAGGATGCATTGCTCCCCTTAGCGAAATAGCCACCACATTTTACTGAAACCAGTAACATTAGGTAGTTACTCCCAGTCATTTTAAGAGCACACTGTTTTAGAAATTTGAAAATGCAAGGACAGATATAAGACCTAGTGTTTAGGAAAGCATTGTCTGATGGGGGTGGAGGGAGCGTCATCATGGAGGGTTGTGTGGTGGGAGGAGTTGGGATAAGGTAGGTGTATAAAAGGGCAGGTCACATGGAGATAGGTGGCCATTTTAATGGTGAAGACTCATCTAGCAAGCCCCACCCACCTGCCCTGTTGTGTAGAGGTTTCTTCATGTTACAGTGGCCTTGAAGGTCCTTAAAGTTGGTGAAAAATGTAACTTGGTTTGTGGCTGGGAGGGTCCAATGGTAGGGGGCTGCACTCTCCGGTTTTGTGGTGACCACATGCTTGAAATTAGTAATTGTTGCTTCCAGGGCATGCGCCCATCGGCTGAAAGTAAAAAAGCAGTGCTGGATGTAATTAATTCTGCAGTTTTTGGGCGTCAAGAACTTCCCTCCCAGTCTTTCAGGTATTTATAAGTTTGGTTGTAAATTTGGCTGTGTAAACAGAATTAATTTGTTATTTGTGTTGATAAAAAGGCCACTATGGCCCATTCTATCCACTCCTGGTGAGCATTTCAGGAGGGTGCCTTGTAAGGTGAGTATTCACCAACATTTCGGCAGGGTGGTTGGAACTTGGCCACAGCAGCTTGAAAATGCCATTGTCATGTAAAGAAGGAAACATTATTTGTGTACATGAAGAAGGGGTCAAGAGTAGTGTTGAGCGATTTTTATCGACAAAGTTGAAATCGGCAAGGTTTTTTTTATGGTGATCGAAATTTCCAGATCATGCGATAATAAGGTTTAAAATTGAGCTTCATTATTAAGATCGAGCCTTTTTCGGCTTGTAATTTTGGCGTGGACAAGCAATCAGATTACAGAAAGAGCAGGGTGAGATGTGTGTGCGAAGTCATGACTGGGAATGTGTATGGGTTGCGATTGGCTGGAAAAATCACATGGACCTCGTTTTCACATAGAACCAGCGTTTCCCTGTTTAACAGCTTCAGTGTCTCTCAGCGTCTCATAGGGATAGGGGACCTGAGCTCTGCCCTGTGGCCAAACAGATCAGCGACAATTAGTCTATTTCCTGCTCAGAGTAAACCTTCTACTATTGCTAATGATCCTTCCAATTTAGTTTGATTAGAGATTTGAAGATTTTATGTAGTTGCTAGAGAAATTTTTAATGCAGCATCTAACCGCTGTAAATTCACCTGCGGTGGGTCGCGGGGGGGGTGTATAGATGAGGTGTGTTGCTCTCCCATAGACTTTAATGGTAAATCGCTCATATTCGTGGCTCACTATCGAAAAACACCTTATCGATAGCTGGCGGCCGACTATCGAACTATCGCTCGATCTCGATAGCCAACGCAATCGCTCAACACTAGTCAAGAGCAATAAAAGGAAAACATATTTATTGTAGTTTTTATCTTTTAATTCATCTTTATGAAATTGAGCAGTAGATGATTTAAAGACCAACAATCTTCCATACTGCACCTCTGTCCTAAATTCAAAGATAATTTAGTCTTAAGCTAAATCCACACATATTTCTTTTTCTTCCTGATGCAGATTTTATTGCATTTCAGGACATGACTAAACCCTATCTCATGGGGCCAACACACCTAATAGCTCCAGTCATGTTTTCTATGCTGAATATGTGCAGAAGCGAATGACAGGCACAAATTTTACACAATGCAGATTTGAAATCTGTGGCTCACAATGTGAGCTGCATTGAGTATTCCCATTAAAAATAATAGGAGACCCATTTTATGAACCAATATAGACCTTAAAAATGCTTTGTAAATTTAGCCTTAAGGTATTAACCTTTGTAATCTGTGACCGGCTGGGTTGCAACAAACCAGCCTTACAGTCTTATAAACAGAATGGTTTGGTAGACAGTATATCCCTAGTGACCAGTCTTTGTCAATGACTCTATTGTGCTAACATTTTGACTGACACAGCATAGACTACTTATATTATTTGGAATAATAGTTTTTGGTTGCAAACACACAGCAGCATTCTGTAAACCCTAGGACATAGATAAACAATGAAGATATGAATTATTTCAAACGACATTACTGCTATGCTCTTTATACATTAAGATCTGGTGGTTTTACCTCACATTTTGATCAAATTGTTAGAGCCCATTCACCAGCGAGAAGGTAATCTCAGTTCAGTTGGGGACTTACTCTCACAGATGCCCAAACCTTTGATGGCATGCAATTTCATTCCTATACTCTGTCAAAATAGATTAATATAAATGGGTCCAATACCTAATTGGAGGCTGCCGTTGCCCATAGTGTGCAAACAGAATAAAATGGTCACTACCCATGAACAATTTAACATTAAGAGCACATATGCATGCTCTTATAGCACAGTAATAATGCAAAAACACATAAATGGAGAAAGAAGCACACTGCAAATGCTAACATAGATAGACACTGAATATATTTGCTATTTTACATTGCATTACTGCTACATCTATTATACAAGAAAATCTTAGGTATTAAGCACACATTTTGATGAAATTATGACAGCCCATGCATCAGCAAGTTGACTTCAGCTTTTAGTTGTTGACAAGCAACCTTCGTTATAAAACCCTACAAGCTTATAAAAAATGTATTTAATCAAAAAACCCTTTTGATAGTAAGTTTCATAGGTTATAACATTACGGAGGTAGTAGAGGTAGTGGTGCTTGTAAAATGCCTGATAAAGTGTTAGGTACTATTTTACTAGAAAATGGACAACTAGACCTAATTATAGAGAAATAAAACCCTTGGTGGTCTGGGGCAGTGTGGGGGTCAACATTTACAACCTTGGTGATATAAAGAAGTGTATTTGAGAGGTTGACTTCCTGTAACAGGTTAGCTTCCTGTACTGAAGTTTGCAGGACTCCTGTAATATGATTATTCATCTGTGGTAATAGACTGCTGAGAAACTTTAATGCTGCATCATCAGGTATAAGACGATCAAAGAGAAAAATCATAGAGGATCTGTGAATGATTGACAGTGATAATACAGTGTCTGTGTAATATATGAGAGAGGAGAAGGTAGAGGGGCTTAGAAAATCAGAGTACTTCATAAAAAAAACTCTGGCCTTAGTTTGGCTCTTTTGGACCTGTGCAGCTAAACAGGCCTCTAAAATGGCCCTGTGTGACCAGTTTTTGACAACTGCACACAAACATTGCTACATTAATATGTATTGACAATTTATGTAAGAAATACAACTAGTTGTTTAAACTCCCCCTCTGGACTGCTGACCATCCAAATAAGTAGAGACTGAGGTGCAGTAGATAAAACAGCAGCAAGTCATTCCTTGAAAATTATTTGTAACATTAGCCAAATGAATACCATTTCTAAGCTAATGCCATATGATCTATCGGAACTAGGTCAACTTTGTTGTTGGTGGATGGGCCCTCGCAGTTTTGATCAAAAATGTGCACTAAGGGTGACATGTATGAAAGGGGCTGCGCCAGAAGTCTGGCGTCTTTTCAGCCCAAAAATTGGCGCAGCCCTGTACGCTAAATTTTTTAATCAGGCACACTCCAATATCGGCCGCATTACAAAGCGCCCACGGCACTTTGTAACGCGCCTGAGATGGGGGGGCCTTCTGGAGGAATGTCGCACTACAATCGTACGAAGTTACACATGTATGCCTTTTTATTGGCAAATCCAGGTGCATTACTGCTGGAACAGGTAAACCACTTTAAAAGTGGTTTACCTGAGCTAGAAGTGTCGTTTTGTAGCCAGAAAGCACTAAGGGCAACATTTCCCAACACACCAATGCCAGTTTTTTTTTTTGTCTTATATTGCGCATTATATACAAACGCTTATGACGCACATATTTTGGGATGTAAAATGATAACTGTCGTACACCCCCAAAAACTAGGTGCATTATATGCTTGGGACCAACAACATTGTAATGCGCCTTAAAAATTATTGCCTTCTGTGCGCCTCCCTAACGAAATGAGGGCCTTATTGAGGCGCATAGCACATAATTACATGTTATTGGTGTTCGGCAAAGTTCCTCATTTTACAGTATGTGTTAGGCAACATTTCTTATTACATTGTTATCGATAAGCTATGCGCCTCCGTTGAGCCCCTCGATAGGGGCTTTACATTCTCCCTTTTTACCAATGAAATGTTTTGTGCCGCGATTAGTGCAAATTGCGGCACATAGCATATCATTAGAAGCGTATGTAATACCCCTATTGAGGCATATCGCTCACGGAAGTGCATAGTTTATCATTACAAGTATATGAAATGCGCCTAACACATACTTGTAATCTCGTTATGGAGGCTCACAGCGCATAATTTTTAGGCGCATTATGTTTACTATGCAAGTTATACCTGACGCCAGATTTTTGGATGAGGGTCGGACTTTCTGGCGAACTTTACACTTATTTAATGCGCCTAAAAACGGACGTAGCACCGCCAATTTTCGGACGTCTCGCCCTAAATCTATGACCCGCAGTAGAGCAGGTTCATAGATTCAGGCACATTCTATGCTACAATTGCACGCAAAAAAATGGCGCCTGGGTACCAAAAAATCATGCATGCCACCCTAAGAGCCTCAAATTTTCATATATAGTAGATGAACCAGAAATGAAAAATAATTAATAAATCCAGTATTTATCTGTCTCTTGCCGTTTGCAGAGTGCTGGTGTCTCCTTTCTGTGTGCTTGCATTTGTGTTTCAGCCACGGCAGCATGCACCTGCTCCATTTATTTCACAATTTTCAGAGTTGCTGACTATTTTTGTCATTTTTTTTTTATTCTATGTATGGGGTAGAGGCTGCCTGCATTTTGGTATTGCACTCCACCCTCCATTCAGACTGTTTGTAATCAGTACAGAGTATAGCTGGGACCCTCACATTTTGGCCACAAAGGCACTGAGAGAGGTGAGACTGTTTAGTGTAGGTCCCCATCTGAACTGAGGATGTCTTGCTGTTGATAGATGGCCCTCATTGTCTAAAAATGTGTGTTAAGAGCCTCAGAGTTTCATATCTATTTGCTCTAACAGTAATGCAGAGCATACAGGGCCCAGCCAAACTGTGAAACAAGCTACCTAGCTATCTACTGGGGAGCTCTATATACCTGGCTAACTAATGGGGTGGCCTTATATAGCTAGCTACCTACTGAAGGGGCCCTATATACCAAGCTACCCTCTGGGAGGGCCCTATATACCTGACTGCATACTCGGGTGCCCTATATAAGTAGCTATCTACTGATGGGGTGCCATTTACCTGACAACCTACTAGGGGGGCTATATACCTAGGTACCTACTGAAGGGAAACTATATACCAAGCTAGTTGGTGGGGTTCTTTATCTACTGGGGTGCCCTATATCTATTGGGCGGCTCCATTTACCTACATACTAGGGGAAACATATATCTACCTATTGGAGGTC
Source organism: Phyllomedusa bahiana (assembly GCA_025379985.1). Taxonomy (NCBI): domain Eukaryota; kingdom Metazoa; phylum Chordata; class Amphibia; order Anura; family Hylidae; genus Phyllomedusa; species Phyllomedusa bahiana. Next base: position 10,144 of record JAODAL010029459.1, on the reverse strand, counting down.
TATATATCTACCTACTTACTGGGGACACTATATACCTACCTACTGGGGGCCTATATGCCTACATATCTATTAAGGGGGGCCTACATATCTACTAGGGGCTTGTAAACCAACTTATTAAGGTGGGGCCCGTATACCTACTGGGGGAGGGGAGCTATGTAACTACATATTTACTTGTAGACACATATATCTACTGGAGGGATCTCTAGACCTGCTTGTTTACTGTGGTCTCTATTTATCTACCTAATGGGGACCTTCTATATCTACCTACTGGGTAGGGCCATAGAAACCTAACTACTGGGGACACATATACACCTGTCCAACTGATCGTTAACACTTAATTTCTAATCAGCCAATCACATGGCGGCAACTCAGTGCATTTAGGCTTGTAGACCATGGTCAAGACATATCCTGCAGTTCAAAAACGAGGCTCAGTATGGGGGAAGAAAGGTGATTTTAGTGCCTGTGAACGTGGCAATGTTGTTGGTGCCAAGAAGGGCTGGGTCTGAGTATTTCTGAAACTGCTGATCTCCTGATTTTCCCGCACATACCATCTCTAGGGTTTACAGTGGGAATGGTCCGAAAAAGAAAAAACATCCAGTGAGCGGCAGTCATATGTGGGCGGAAATAAATGCCTTGTTTGATGCCAGAGCGTCAAAGGGAGAATGGGCAGAAGGTTCAGAGCTGATAGAAAGGCAACAGTGACTCAAATAGCCCACCCGTTACAAACCAAGTAGGCAGAAGAGCATCTCTGAAACGCACAGTACGGCGAACTTGAGGCAGATGGCTACAGCAGCAAGAAGACCACACAGGGTCGACCATAATTTCAGCTATGAAAGGAAACTGAGGCTCCAATTTGCCCAAGTCATCGAAATTTGGACAGTTTGAAGATTGGAAAAATCGTTGCTGGTCTGATGAGTCTCTCGATTTCTGCTGCGGACCTTCGATGGTAGGTTTCAGAAATTTTGGCGTCTACAAACATGAAAGGCAATGGATCCATCCTGCCTTGTAATCATGGTTCAGGCTGGTGGTGGTGGTGTCATGGTGGTGGGGAATATTTTTTTTGGCACTCTTTGGGCCCCTTTGGGTACAATTGAAGCATCGTGTTGACAACCACCTTGTGGAATCTATGCACGAAGAAGTTTAGGCAGTTTGAAGGCAAAAGGGGGTCCAACCCGTTACTAGAATGCGTTCTACCTTAACTATAAGTGGCGGTGAGTGTACATTTTTAATATATTTAATAAAAGTTTAGGATCGTTTCTTTCCTCTTTATATTTTTTTGATTCTGTTCTCTTCTAAACCTTCATGACCATTATTATTTCAGAACCTGGGCCTTTTACAGGATCCTCTAGGCAGCAAGGTTCCTCAGTGTATACTACTGTTGCCTTGAAGTGCTGGGATCCTGGGTTCAAATCCCACCATGGACACCATCTGCAAGGAGTTCATATGTTCTCCCTGTGTTAGTGCGACTTTTATTCCAATTTCCCTTACATTCCAGAAAACATACGGAAAAGTTATTCTGGAATTTTGATTGCGAGCCCCAAAACAGGCAGGGACCAACGTGAATGATCTCTGAGAATTTGGGCCACATGTATGAAACTGTTTAGCTCTAAAACTCACTCTTTTGCCCATGTCCAAAAAAGTGAGTTTTAGACCTAAACAGCTTCATACATGTGGCCCTTTCTGTCTACTAGGTACAGTGTTGTGTTGAGCTAGCCAAGGGAAAAGAAACTGTTCAGCAAATGTCAGTCCTGACTAATAAAACGGAGTCCTAATGTGGGCAACCAACTGTTTAACATTCATATGCCCTTAAAGTACATTTGGACAGACCAACCCTCTTCACCTTTCACTTTTTAAACCACACTGGAAAATGACTGATTGTTCCTGCACCCTGCCTTCATTACCTTCTTACCTTTGTTCATGCCTCAGAGTCATCATGCGGATCTATTGAATGATTAAGTCGCCTTCCTATTATTGATTATCTGACAACATATCTCAGCTTGATGCAGGTGACAGATACATTTAAAAATTAAGTTGTTCTCTACTCATCTGTTTCCTGTCCCGCAGTGTTATAATAACATGTATTCTTTAAATGCAAACAGAATTATCTCCCGGACCAATGTGAAGTATAACTTTAAGGCCATTAGCTATTTTGACAGGAGTACATGGGGGATTATAAATCAAATGTCAAGATTCTGTTATATATAGGAAAATTGTAATTATATTAGATAGAAAACAAAGCATAGTCCTTCTCCTCCGTCATACATAACCCTTTAAGTATGAATGAGCAGTATGTTCACTGGCCTGTTCAGCTCATTATTGAGTTTTCTGAATACACTGTATATCAGGAAAGGCAGCCTCTACATCAAGCTGAAAAACTGCTAGCGTTAAATTGATGCATGGTAATTCATTTTGACTTGACTGTCTATGAATGTAGGTTATTCTGATATTGCTCTGCTTGTGTCAGTCTGTTATTTGGAAACTGACCATGGGGAATAATGGGCGCACTTAGGGAGATCTCACTTGATTCTCCATGATAATTGCATACCTGCCAACAAACTTTAGGTCAAGAACAATGTATTGATCTTTTCGCTCTAAACATGTTTTATCTTTTTCTTAAGAGATGGAAATATAAAAAAGAGCTGATAGACATTAGTGCTTAGAATAAAAATGGGCGAATCATTCATGCTTCAATTTATGTAAGTCAATATAACCCAAGAAATCGTACAAGGCTTGAAACACCTTATAAAGAGGTGAATGCCCCCAATACAGTGTACTCTACTTCATATATAATTCAGCTTCTTCTATAAACTATGATAAGTACTTCTATCATTCGAACATTAAAAGAAGAATACTCAGGTAATAAAAAAGATGCTTCAAATTTTATTTAGGTGAAATAAATAATAGGGTTCCTAGTCATTGTTCTTTAGGAGTCCCAAAGGTCGGGCAAACATAATGGGTATAACGACCAGAGTAGCAAATGAGAGTACTGGCAATATTGAAACAGGACTTTTTTATGGACGTTAAGTAATGCTTTAAATTGCTACTAAATTCTGATAGCAATATAGCAATATATGTGTATGTGTTGTTATATATTATGGCAGCATGGTGGCTCAGTGGTTAACACAGTTGTTTTGTAGCACTGTGGTCCTGCTCAGTTCAAATCCCACTAAGAAGAACATCTGCAAGGAGTTTGTATGTTGTCTCTGGGTCTGCTTGTTTTCATAGACACACAGACTTTAGTCCAAATACGGGTCCCTCCATATTTTATTCAGCTACATACAAGACCAAAGTAAACAAAACAGCAAACAAAACTCTTGCTCATCTGAGCACCAAACAGTGGTAGGTTCTCTCACTATCATCTTAGCACACCAAAATTGTGCGGCAGACGCTGGTTTCCAAATGCCTTGTTCAGAGTAGCAGCCACCTCTAGTCAGCTGACTAGCTGACATTATATAGGCCAGTCAAACTGTGGCCTGGAACATGGGGATTAGTCACCCACCCAACACTTTAATTACTCCCAGTAAGAACCGTACCAGATCAGCTGTTGGTAAACAGCTATACTAGCTGTGTTAACGATGCGAGTCACTTGATGCTGCTGTCATCAGTCATATCGTGACTCCTACTCCCCTAGGGTCAGTTCGGTTGGGGAGATGTATCTGTCGTTCCCCGGAGGCAGAACCATACAGCTTTTCATGAATTTGCTTTACAACATTTTACCACATTCATGTGAAGAACCTTGCTGAGACATATACTCCATTACAGACCTTCCCAGCTGCTGCCTTACAATGGATGTATACATAAATTTGCAAAACTTTTAGGCAGGTATAGGATTAATGTTGAAAAAATGCTGCCAATCAGATGACTACCTGTCACGGTCCCGGACGTAGGTGGATCCACTGGACCACCGCAAGCTATGGTGTAAGCCACGCCAGGGAACGGAATCTAAGTAGGTCCCGGACATTCACCAGAGCCCGCCGCAAAGCGGGATGGACTTGCTGCGGCGGGAGTCTACCAGGTGGTTACCCCTGACATGACTTGCTTACGGTGGCAGCCAAAGTATTGATTGGTGCAAAATCGTCAGGCAGGCTCGGAAGTCGGGGTCATGAAGAAGGTCAGGACAGGCAGAATTGGTTCGTGGTCGTGGACAGGCAGTAGGTCAGGGCAGGCGGCAAGATGCGTGGTCGAGGAATGGAAGCTAATGGTGCGGTACACGGTAAGTCAGAACAAGGCTTGGAATGCTTTCTCAGTAGGCAAAGGCACAAAAGACCCGGAAAACAAGCACCAGGAAGGGGGGCTTAAAAAAGGGCAGTGACCGGCAATACCCAAATTACCGTACACTGGCCCTTTAAAATTTCACAGAGCCGGAGGCCAGGCAGCAAAGGAGGCGGCCGGGAAAGTAGGAGATTGCTGGCCAGCGGGTGAGCGTGCCCCCCCCCTGACATACGGGCGGCGGGCCGCTCGTGCGGAGGCCCGGGTGTCCCCGCGCCCCGGGAGGGGGGTCGCGGGCCCACCCATGAAGTACCCCCCCCTTCGGCCCCCCCCCTCTTTTGGCCCTGGGGGGAACCCTAAAATGATTTTGCGATCCGTATTTTTTTTGGGCCCCCGGGACCTCTCTTGGGCCCAAACCCCCTTTTCCAGTCAATGAGAAAAAGCGTTTTCTCTACCGTTTTCACATTAGAACCCTTTTTCCCCGTAAAGACTTGGTGATGGCCTCAGGAGGGGGAGGAGCATGTACCTGAGAGAGCGATTTAGGAACGGTTTTAGAAGAGGGACAGGGAAGGAGTTCGGGACCTCTAGTGGGGGAAAGGGGGAGTTGTTGTATGGATTAATGCGCTTAAGCACCTGAATGGGCCCAGGAACGGGGACCCAGCTTATAGCGGGGAACTTTGAAATGTATATTTTAGCGAAAACCCCACCCCTTGTACCTGGCGAAAGGTTGGCGGAGGTCTTCGCTTTTTGTGGTTGTGCCTTGGTCGAGCAGAAGCCTGGAGTAGAGAATGGTGCGTTGTTTAAAAATAGCTTTCGGTCCTGGCCCATCCCCCAAGCGGGACCTCCGGGGGGCACAAAAAGGGGGGAGGGGGGGGGGGGATGTCGCCCGTGACAATAAAGAAAGGAGCGTCCAGCAGACCCCGGGTCCAATGAGTTATAGGAAATCGGCCCAGGGAACAAGCTGGCCATCATCCTGGCGCGCGGAGAAAAAGTGGTGCAGGTAGAAACCTGGGGTTTGGGTTTTACTTCTTCCCTGCCCATTGGACTGGGGGTGGTGGATGAAAAAAAAGTCCAGTTTATTTGCATTTTGGTTTGCAGACCCCCATGCCCAATATCGTTTTCGAAGGTGGAGGGACGTATGTTTCCCCGGGGGTCAGTTGTAGGTCTACGGTGCGGCAGAGATGAGCCGTTCTGGGGGATAATTTTGCCGTGGAGTGGCTCGTCTCCAGTCACTCCGAAGCATGGGAAAAGGCGTCGGCCTTGAAATTTCTTTCCGCGGGGCGGAAAATGAAGAAAAAAATTAAAACGGGAAAAAGAGAGCCCAAACGGTGGCGTGGATTTAAGCGTTGGCACAGTTGGGATATAGCAGGTTTTTAGGTCGGTAAAATGTGAGGGGGACGAGCCCCCTCCAAGAGATCCGATCTTCCAGACCCAACTTGATGGCCAGTAATTCCGGTGCCGTAGATTTAATTCCTTTCAGAAAGGGGAAAAAAACTTTTAGAAAAAAACCCGAAAGTGAGGGTCTTGCCTTTTGGTCCTTTCTGGGAGATTTCGGCTTGGCCCCCCACTCGGGCGTCGCTTCAAGAAAAAATGGTTTTTCTGTATTGGCCGGGGGGAGCATGGCGCAGAGGTGAAGGCAGATTTTTTAAATTTAGGAAGGCTTCCTTCCCGTGGTGGCCAGAGCTTTGGTTTGGTCAAAGCACTATGGGAGATACCAGCGAGGAGAAATATGGTATAAATTGCCTTTAATAGTTGGCAAACCCCCAGGAACTTTGTATGGCTCAGGACCCCGGGGGCGGGCCACTGTAGGCGGCAGAAAAACTTATCGGGGTCCATTGCGGCCCTTGTCGGAATTTATGTCCCGAGGAATGGGGCTTGTTGATGAAAAGGCACTTATAAAGTTTGGCATAGAGGGGGTTTGGGCCCCTTGGCGTTGGGACTTGTCGTACGGAACTTGTGGACCAGGTCGAGGGGGGAACACAGAATGCATCTAGATACACAAACCACGCAGTGTCAGGAGGTCCCGGAAGATGTCATTGCAAATTTGGAGACGGCCGGGGCTTGCAGAGCCCGAAGGGCATGCCCCAGGTACTAAAAGTCCCCGTCGGGGTTTTGAAAGCGGTCTTCCTTTCTACCCTCAGTTCCGTATGGGGTTTATAAGCCCCTCGCAGGTCCATTTAGTTAAGATTTTGGGCCCCTCGTAGCCGGTAAAAAAAGCTCCTGATAGGGGCAGAGGATAGCGGTTCTTTACGTGTTTTTTAGGCCCCTTTTAGCTATGCAAGGCGTAGGTCCCCTCCTTCTTAGCCCGAAAAAAAAACCCGGCCTAGCTGGAGAGGAGGACTTGCGGTGAACCCCCTTTTGGAGATTCTCCCTTTATATTTTGTAGACATAGAAGGTCCGGTACCCACAGGGGGTAAACCCCGCCCGTGGAGGGACGTCCCCGGGGGAAGATCAATGTACAGTCTTTGGGCGATGGGGCAGCAATGTCTCAGCTTGCTTCCGGAGAAAAACGTCTGCGAAGGCTTTGGGATGGGCAGGAAGGCCGTCGGACTTTGACGACCAGGAGAAGCGGGGAAGCACCCGGGGGAGGTGCCAAACCCAAAAAGGGATGACACTCCCAACCCCAACTCGGACCTCGCCCCTTGCCAGCGAGCAGGGAGCATGGGGTGCAGCCACGGGAGACCCCGGAGAAAGGCGGGAGGAACGGGGTAGTCGTAGAAGCAAGTCTTCCTTTGCTCCCTACTTGTAGGACCAGAGGCTCAGTTGGGGAACGAATTGGATCCTTGGAATCTCCCACTGACAGAGGGTTTAGTAGGGGCTTCTCCCGGGGTTTCCCGGGAGATTATGTGGGACACCCGGGCAGCGGCCAAAAGTTTTCCCGCTGACCCAGGGGGGGCCAGGAAAGCAAATAGCGTGGGAAACTGGGAACCAAAGGGCCGTGCCGACGTAAGGGATGGTCAGGCGAAGAGAGGGGTTGCTCTCACTAGGGACGCCTTCCAAGTACCCTAGGTGCGCCCGTTCCCGGCCTGAGGGCGCAGTGGACAGGATTGCGGAAATGGTCGCACTGCCCCCCGTACAGACAAAGTTTCCTCACGTCTTTGTTAGCTCGTTGTAGCAAGGGTCTTTTCATTCCATGGCTTCCTCGGCGGCAGGTGGAGGGGAATGAGGTGGTTTTTAAATCTGGAGCCAGAGAGGGACGGCGTGGTTAGCCGGGGTTCCGTTCCCGCCGGGTTTTTCCTGGGTTCGAGAAAAAAAGGGGTCAAACCCAGTGGCCAGGGAGATAAGGTCATCAAGGGAAAAAGGGATCCCGGGCAGAAGGGATCCCTTTATGCGGTGGGAAAACCTTCTTGAGGGGGCAGTCAACGGCGTTCATTCCAAGATAACTGGAAGCCAAAGTGCGGAAAGTAAGGCTAGTCGTACGTGAGTCCCCCTTTGGGCAGGTTTAGCAAGGCGGTCTGGGAAGAAGCCGGTGGTTCCCCGAAATTTCACTCCCGAACTCGGTGAGGAATGTAGCCAGGTTGGCGGGACCCGGGTCGTCCCCGTCCAGGGGAGATAGCCCAGGCCAGGGCTTTACGGAGAGAAGGTGAGCAAAAGCCACCCTTTGACCGTTCGGGAGGAAAAATGGTTGCCCCATTTTTTTCGATATAGGGGCATTGGGTGTAAAGCCCCCGCAGGCCTTGGGTCCCCCTCGAATTTGGACGGCATTGAAGGGAGCCATGGACCAGCGGTCGGGGCGGAACCCGGGGGAGCAGCGGGAGCGGGTGGCGCTGTGAGCGGCCCCGGAACTGCTGCATCTGGCGGAGAGTGGTGGTTGTGGGCTTGCTGAGCGTTTTTTGGATGTGAGCCACAATGGCGGTGAGGTCGCGTCGGGGGCAGAGGCACCTTGGCGGGATCCAGGGCCCGGTCTTATGCACGGTCCCGGAGTAGAAGTGGGTCCACTGGCCCCCCCAAGTGTTGGGTGTAAGCCGCCGGGAAGGAAACTAAGTAGGTCCCGGGTTTTTACCAGGCCCGCCCCAAAGCGGGGTGGACTTTTCCCAAAAACGGGTGGAGTCTACAGGCGTTTCCCTGAGTGACTTGCTTGCGGTGGCAGCCAATGTATAGGTGGTGCAAAATCGTAGGAGGCTTGTGTCGGGGGGGAGGCAAAGGGGAGGCAGGCGGCAATGGTTCGTGGTCGTGGCGGCAGTAGGTCAGGGCAGGGGCAAGATGCGCGGGTTTGAGGGGAAAGGAAATAATGGTACGGTCACGGAAATCAGAATAAGGTTGGAAAGCTTTTCAGGGTAAATGGCCTAAAAATCGGGAACAAGACCAGGAAGGGGCAGGCTTAAATAAAAGGCAATTACGGTAAAGGCCTTTAATTTCACGGCCGGTGCAAGCGCGCCTAGAGATCGGGGACGCGTGGCCGGGAGGGAGGGCAGGAACGGAGTGCGGCGGGAGTAGGCGGTGACTGGCCGGTGGGTGAGCGTGCCACCCCGAATGGGGTGGCGGTGCCCCTCGTGGGAGGCCAGGGTGTGCCCCCGGGCCCAGGACGGGGGGCGGGGGCCCCCCCTGACAGTACCCCCCCCTTTTGGCCCCCCCTTTTCTGGCCTGAGGAACCTTTAAGATGTTTGGGCCAGAATATTGTTTTTCTGGCTCCCGGACCCCCTTTTTGGGCCCGAACACCTTCCGTCAAGGGAAAAGACACTACCTTAGGTAGTTCCACGGTTTTTTCAGAACATATTTCGTTTGGATTGCCGATGAAAAACGTTTCAAAATCAGTTGAAATCAGTTGGAAATAAGTGTCACTTAGTGTGGACGTATTTCGCAAGGATTTTTCAATCCCATTCATTTTTATGGTGTAAACCGTCGCGAATCCGGCCCCAAAAATTGACATGCAAATCCGGGGCTGCATACGGCACGGAAAAAATATCGTCTGAAGACGACAGTATTTCCATTTAAAACCCCTATTAAAAGCCTGCAATTATTTCAGACTGATTTCGGAAGGATTTACGTCGTAAATACGGCGGCAATTTTCCCGAAATAAGGTGTGAACGAGGCCTTAGGGTTCCACCTGATTATCTGCACATTTCTTCTACACCAGGAAAACAACCCTAAACATACAGGGAATGTCATTAAGAACTACCTAAAGCATAAACAAGAGTCCTGAAAGCGAGGATTTGGCCGCACAGAGCCCCATCATCAAAATTGGGTGGGATGACATGCAGTACATGAAGAGACAATAGGATTTGGGGAACCTACATCCACTGTGATCTCTGATTGGATATATGGATATCCTTAGAAAACAAATATTTGATGACCCCTGTCTTTTGTTTAGGACAGGGGTCACAAACAATTGACTCATGGGTAGCATGTGGCTTCTGAGGCTATTATTTGTGGCCAGAGCTCCTGAGACATCCTTGTCTGGGTCCTGCTCTAATGGCAGGGAATGGAGTTTACTCCGATTCAGCCCATTTAACCATTAGATGCCACAGTCAATAGTGACCAGGGCATGAAAGGGATTTTATAGAGGAGATCTCTCTTTCATTTATCAGAATTTCACTGTGTGATTGCAGATTGTCATTTGTCATGAAAGCCAGAGGGTTAACAACAGTCTCCAGTGTGTCTGTTCGTAAGAAACCTGTTAAGCCGTGTCTGAAGGCAGGGCTTGACAGACTGACCAACAGTTGGCATAATATATTGCAATATAGTAATGTAATGTGTAATAACATTGATTAGGTGATTGCTACGTACAAACCTATAACTGGAAAACTTAAAATAATCAGAAAAAATTAAATGTAAGAAAATGAGCACATTGCCCTTTTCTTTTTTAAATGCTTATTGTGCAAAAAAGCTAAAAATTAAAAATGTACACAATAAATTTTGTTTGTAATCGAGTTTAAAAACAATGAACCCGTCAACCTAAAAATTTTTTTTTTTTGTGTGCCCATTTACCTTTGGT
>JAODAL010029458.1:0-51556 GCA_025379985.1 Phyllomedusa bahiana | reverse complement strand
AAAATTTAAAACCCTAACTTTCATGCCAACCTTCCCTTTTGGGGGGGGGGGTCCGTATTTGGGGTCCCCTCCCCCCCTCCCGGGGGGATTTGGGCATTCCCCCGCCCCCTGCGGGCGGGGGGGGGTCCTTTAAATTCCGCGCGCGGTGGGTGGGCCTACTTTTCGCCGGGACCCTCCCTACAGGGGTTGCGCGGGGCCCCCCGCCCGCGGTCTCACTGTGGGGGGGGGAGGGGGGGCAGGGATCGTCCCCCCTCCCTTCTCCCCCTGATTACGGCCCCGGGTTGTGCCCCGTCATCGGCAACGGCGCGGGGGGAAGTGACGCGCGGCTTAGGGGGAGTGACGCGGGCTGCTCCCCCTTCCCCTGCGCCGTTTGAAGGATGGGGTGGGGAGGGGCCGCGTGCGGAGCCTGGTGGGTTGGATTTTTTTTTTATTTTTTTTTGCTTTGGGGGGCTTCCGGCTACAATAAGGGGGTTTAAAACCTGGTACTAAATGGGGCAAACTACCTGGCAAAGAGGGGGCATACCGGGGAAAAAAGGGGGGCACTCCTGGCAAAGAGGGGGCACTCCGGGAACGGGGGAATTTTCCCTGGCAAAAAAGGGGGGCCTACCTGGCAAAAGGGGGGCACTCCCGGCAACAGGGGGGCCCCCCCCTGGCAACGAGGGGGCACTCCTGGCTAAAAGGGGGGGCCCTACCTGGTAACAATGGGGGCACAAACCTGGAACAGGGGGGAAAAAAAAGGGCAGCGGGGGGAATACTGGGCAGGGGGGACACTCCCTGGCAACGGGGGGACACTCCCGGGAACAGGGGGGCACTCCTGGCAAAGAGGGGGGCCTACCGGCTAACAGGGGGGGCATCCGGTAACGATGGGGGCACTACCTGGCTAACAGAGGGGGGCACTACCGGGCTAAAGATGGGGGAACTCCGGGCTAAAAGGGGGGGACTACCGGGAACAGGGGGGGGCCCTCCCTGGCAACAAGGGGGGCATCTACTGGCAAACAGTGGGGGCATAACCGGGCAACAGAGGGGAATCTCCTGGCAACAGAGGGGACATTCCCGGGCAAACAATGGGCAAAAAAGGGGGGGCATACCGGGAAAAAACAGTGGGGCACTACCTGGCAAAAATGGGGCACTACCGGAAAACGGGGGGCACTACGGGCAAACAGAGGGGGCACCTACCGGCTAAAAAGGGGGGCACCTCCGGGCTAAAAAGGGGGGGGCACCTACCTGGCAACAAAGGGGGCACTACCGGGCTACAAATTTGGCTTCCCGGGCTACAGGGGGGGCTCTCTTGGCTACAAGGGGGCATCACCGGCCTGTAAGGGGCACTCCCTGTTAGGGGGGGGCAACTACCTGCATAAGGGCACACCTGCTTTCTTCCAAACCCGTTATGCATTGGTGGGTGGGTGGGCTTTTGAAGGGGCGGGGCATCCAACAAGAGGGGCTTTCCCCATGCAAATTTTTGGCCGCGGCGCGCAGCCACCGCCCACTAACTTCTCCTGCTTTTTCTTTTTCGAAAGTTGGCAACTATGCCCTAAAGTGACCCCACTTTAGAATTACACCCCTCAAGGAACATTTTAAGGGGTGTAATTCAAACTTGAACAAACAGTGTTTCATAAAATTAGTTCACACTTATTTTGGGGTTACAAAAGGCGAAAAAAGAAAATGACATGGACATGCCATGAACCGCACAAAAAAAAACCTATGAAAGATTTGGGGCTTCAGGAACGTGCAGACACAAAAAAGTAAAAAAAAGCTTAAACAAAATCCATAATGATGGGACAGTTTGAAGCTTCTTTTATGGAGGCCGGCTTATCAGGGGAGGGTTTACCAGACGTGGTGTCTTTTTTGATCCCTTTGTAGCAAACTCTGCATTTTTTTTTGGTTTTACCCTTTTTGCCAGTGGGGGGGATTTCATTGGGAAATGCTACCCGGGTACAATACGGGGGACTGAACCAAAGTGGGGGCCCCCACCCTGGTTCCCCAAAAACAAGCGCCTTTATTACCTTTTTTTAAAGGGTAATAAACCCCCCCTGTTTGGGCCTGACAAGGGAAAAGGGAAAAAAAAAAGCTTTTTTAACAGGGCCCATTGCACAATTTTGCAAGGCCAGTTTTTTGTCCCCAAAACCCCTTTGGTTTTCCCCGTCCCGCACTGTATGGCTTCAGCCCCTGGTCTGACGGGTCAAACCCCCTCCCATGCCCGTTTGTAATCCCAGAATAAAAGCCCCGGGTTTTGTGGGGGGGCCTGTACCACGGGTTTACCTGGGAAAATTGGCAGGGGTGTGTGGGGCCGTGACTTGGGGGTCAATACAAGGACGTCCCCTTTTTCTTGTTTTTTCCCAAACCCGCGGGTCACCCGGGTTTGGGGACCTGCTTTCTCCCCCGGGGGGAGCAATTGCGCAAAAAAGGGGTTTTGGGGGAGTCCCTCGGGGTTCTTGCGCACAGTGCCACGGGCTCTGTATTGCAGCTGAGGCATTTAAAAAAGTGGAATGCTGGTGTAAAAGTTATCCCGTACGGGTTGGAAAACCTTTATCCAGCAGGGGGTGAAACCAAATCCCACACTATTTTTTCCACAAATTTTTTGGGGAAAGGGGGGGCTTTTAAGGGGGCAAAATCTGGCTGCCCCTTCCCTTCGTAAACCCGGGAAAATTTTTGGGGGTGTATCCGGAAGTCCCTACCACAATTGTAAATTTTTATCCCTTTACCGCGTCTTTTGCTGGGCAGGTATTGGCAAAAATTTGAGCCTGCCCTTAAATCGGAAGGGACTTCGTCTAACAAAAAATTAAATTTCTCAGGGGGAAATAGACCGCTGAAAATTAGGCGCTGAAATGGGGATAACGGGCCAAATTTTTTTAAATTATAAGCCGGCCCATAAGGGGGCCCGTCACGGGGCGGGCACAGGGGAATTATCCGGGTGAAAAAAATTTTTAAATTTGTTCAAAGGGGGAAAGGGACAGGGAATGGCGGTAAAAGGGGAGTACTTTAAAATATATCAGTACTCCAAAAATGCCGGGCCTCCCGGCCCTTTTTCACTTTCCCCATGTGCAGAATCGGGCCCCAAAAGGGCCATCATCCCCTGCAGTGTTCACGGGGGTCCACCGGCAGAATGAGGCGTGGGGTTCAGGGCCAGAAATGCTGGGCATAGGGGTTTGGGCCCGGTGCCACCATGACTTTCAAACCAGCCCTAAAGGGAAAAAGACTTTAAAAAAATTTCTTTTTCAGTGAGGGCCTGTAGTGTCGATAGGGAACTAAGGGGGGGCCCCCCAAAGTCGGGGAAATTTGGGGCTGGTAATTATTGGGCAGGAGTCCAAATGGGGTCACAAATTTTGGGGGGTCACCCTCTTCTGCCAAACGGGGCGGCTCCCGGGAGGGCCCCCTTCCAGCGGAGGGGGGACTCGGATAAATTGGGGCCCAAAACGAACCCATTTAAATTTCCCGTCCGAATCACTGACGGATTCGCTATCCCCGGCCGGGAATAGCTTTAGCCTCCTCCGTTTGAGGGGGCTCTGGGAAGTGGGACATTTTTTTTGGGGGCCCTTGAAAAAATTACCGGGGTGTAAAATGTTGTGTTTTATACATGTATGTGTAAAAAATATACCCGGACATTTTGGGGGAGTGAGTAGTGCTTAGACACTTTGTGGGGGAAAATTAAATTTTTTTTTTTTTTTTTTTTAAAAAATAAAAAAACAAAAAAAAAAAAAAATAAAAAAAAGAAAAATTAAAAAAAATAATCAGAAAAATCAGCGTTAGAAAAAAAATATAAACTACGGTCCGTTGCTAAAAAAATTAAAGTATTAAATTTGAAAAAAAAAAAAAAAGAAATAGTAAAAAAAAAGAAACTTTTTATAGTAAAAAAAAAAAATTACGAATGAACCCCAGCAAAAATTAAAAAACTGCTGAACGCCGTCAGTAAAAAATATACCCTAACACTAGCGGTAAAAAAAAAGTAAAAAAAAAGTAGCAAAAAATTTTTTTTAAAAACTTCTAACTAGAAAAAAAAAATTTTTTTTTTAACTATAAAGGGGTCCCTAACTCTAAAGGGGAAATTTCCTAACCTAAACGCCTTTCCTAAACACTAAAAAAAAAAAAAAACTTTTTTTTCTGCCCAAAAAAAAAAAATAAAATGCGCACCCAAAGGAGCACAGGTGCTGGGCAGTGATATGCGTCATGACCCCGCCTCAGTGGCCCGCAGGTAACCCGTGCCAACAACTGAGCTGGAACCTGATCGTGATAAAAAGTCATGATCCCCGGCCAAAGAAAAAAAAAATTTAAAAAAGGAAAAAAATTAACAAACGTGACTAAATGATGCTCAAATAGTCAGCGTGGGGTTTCGCCAGTATTGGGGGCAACCGTGGGGTAAAAAGAAAAAAAGTAAAAAAAAAAAAAGAAAAAAAAAATGGGAAAAAAAAAAACAAAAAAAAAACAACCCCCGCTCAAAAAAAAAAACTGATCATGATAAAAATCACCCCTTCAGCTTGGGAGGGGAAGGATGCTCAGCTAGGGTGCTGGGGGCTCTGATGAAGTCAGAGGGGAACAAGGGACCTAAGGGAACCATAGAAGCCCAACCGGGGTCAGACGGGAGAAAGGCCCGCCGAGCGGAAAAGGATCCGCTGAAGATTTGGGACCACGGGGGGCACAGAAAACCCCTAGACCACCAAGAAAGGTACAGGCAACGATCCCGGGCAGTAAAAAGGGCCCGCCTTTGAAACGCTGTTCCGTACCGGAATGGCGGCGCAGAGCGGTGCTCGTTAGTTTAAAAAGGAGACATGCCTGCGATTTGGCCCGGTCGGGACCCCCGGGCCAATCGCAAACGTGGGGGTGGGGGTTCCACCACAAACGCCCCCCAAAAAAACTACTCAATGATGGGTTGGTGCTGGTTATACAGCAACCCAAACATCGCCGTTTGCTGCCCCCTGGGCCCCGCGCAGCCATCCTTTCTTTTTACTTACCAAATTCGGTGATTGGTTTTTCTGATTTGAACAGGCCAAAAACACAGCGAAACGCTGATACGGGGGGGCATCGCTGCCTCCCTGGGGGATCGAGGGGGGTTCTCGCTTTCGGGGGGAGCAGTCAAACTCCCGGGCATAACCGCGTCTTTAAAGGGGGTGTTTGAAGTCCAGGCCCCAGGATACGCCCATTTGCCCGGGGAAATCACTTCCCCCTAGGGCTATGCATACGCCAATGTCCGGGAAGGGGTTAAATAATAAAAAAATTTTTACCCTTCACCCTTATTAAAAATTTTTGCCCCCCTTTTTGTTTTAGGGTGCTCCCTTAATGATTTATTTGTGTACGGCTTTTTTCAAAGGGGGTTCCCACCAGTGGGTGAGGCCCTCAGCCTGGCCGCACATGCTCAGGGCAAACAAACCCCCCTTTTTAGGGAAACACCCCTCAAACCCCTTTTCCCCCCGTAATCAAAACCCCACTCCGCTGAGGGAAGTGTTCATCCCCAGGGGCTGTCATTCCTACTCCCATCCCCTTATTTCCCTTTGTAACACACACACCCCTCACTGCGGGGCCCAATTTTCCAATCCCGGTGCTGGGCATTCTACTTCCCCTCCCCTGTTTCCCCTTTTTAATCAAACATCACTTCTGATCAAGTTTCAACTCCAGGTGCTGTTTATTTACCTTAAAACCTCTGTACACCTTAAATAATAAACACATGCCCTGCGGGGGAGTGTTCAAACCCCCGGTGCTGTCCTTTCTACTCCCGTCCTCTGTACTCCTTAGTAATCACAAAACACTTTTCCCCCCCCCCCCTGCGAACGAGTTCCCAAAACCCCAGGTGCTATCATTCTCTCCGTCCTCTGTACTTTTCCCTTAAAATTATTAGGCAAAAAATGCCAAAAAAAATAAAAAAAAACCTCAATCAGGGTTTTTGCATTGGGGGAAAAAAAAAATTTAAAAATCTTTGGGTCCTGCAGGGAAATTTTAACCTAAGACCCCCCTGCGAAAGGCTAACCCCTTTTAGTTAATTGTAGCTTTTCTCAAAAAGTTTTTTTACACTAGATGAGCACACTGTGGGGGAAAAGGGATGGGGAAATTTTAGGGCCCGTTCATCACATATATCAATTCAAACAAATCTTACACACTACCTTTTGAGCACACTGAAAGCTGAAGCAGGACAAACCAGGCATGAAATGCCTTCATGGCAAAACCCTTAAAGCTCTAGGATTGACCCAAACATATACATAAAAATTATACTAAAAAGCATATAAAATATAAATATATAATATTAGCAGACGACCCTTTTATTCTCAGTGATACTCACTCCAGTTGCGTCATATCCTGGACCCCATTCTCTTCCTGCTCTTGGCTTGGCCCAATGTTCTGGGGGCTCCTCTCGGGTTGCATCTTATGGATAAACCAACATAAATGTGAGAAAAGAAAATATGTACTTAGATTGTGAATTATAAAATTATAATTTCCTCAAATCTAATCCATCTCTTGGATTTGGGCAGTTTAACTATGGAAACGCCACAGCTCCAAAACTATAGCCCCCTGTGTGCCACGCACCTGCTGAAGAAGAAGTTATGTCCAACAATATTACAGAATAAAATATAGGAGTCATGGGTGTGTGGATGCTTGAATCCCATTCACATCACATTTTGGGTTTTGGGGGCCAATATACATCTGAACATCATCAATAAGGTATTCAGACGACATATATCATGGCATAACAATAGGCTTCAAAAGACCAGATGTAATCTATTATTCTCAAATAAAATGTATACTGCCAATATTGGACTGGGGTGCATGGGGCCCACCAGTAGAGCTGATTCTTGGGGACCATCAGTGTAGTTGATCCTTGGGGTCCAACAGTGAATTCTTAGGGCTCACTAGCAGAGTTGATTCTTGGGGGCCACCAGTGGAGTTGATTCTTGGGGGCCACCAGTGGAGTTGATTCTTGGGGACCACCAGAGGCGTTGATTTTTGGAGACCACCAGTGGAGTTGATTCTTGGGGACCACCAGTGGAGTTTATTCTTGGGGACCACCAGTGGAGTTGATTCTTGGGGCCCACCAGTGGAGATTATTCTTGGTGCCCACCAGTGGAGTTGATTCTTGGGGCCACCAGTGGAGATGATTCTTGGGGCCCACCAGTGGAGATGATTCTTGGGGCCCACCAGTGGAGTTGATTCTTTGGGGACCCCAGTGCAGTTGATTCTTGGGGCCCACCAGTGGAGTCGATTCTTTGGTGCCACCAGTGGAGTTGATTCTTGGAGCCCACCAGTGGAGTTGATTCTTGGGGCCCACCAGTGGAGCTGATTTTTGGCGCTCACCAGTGGAGATGATTTTTGGGGCCCACCAGTGGAGATGATTTTTGGGGCCCACCAGTGGAGTTGATTTTTGGGGCCCACCAGTGGAGTTGATTCTTGGGGCCACCAGTGGAGTTGATTCTTGGGGCCACCAGTGGAGTTGATTCTTGGGGCCACCAGTGGAGTTGATTCTTGGGACCACCAGTGGAGTTGATTCTTGGGGCCACCAGTGGAGATGATTCTTGGGGCCACCAGTGGAGTTGATTCTTGAGGCCCACCAGTGGAGTTGATTCTTGGGGCCCACCAGTGGACTTGATTCTTGGGGACCACCAGTGGAGTTGATTATTGGGGACCACCAGTGGAGATGATTCTTGGAGCCCACCAGTGGAGTTGATTTTTGGAGCCCACCAGTGGAATTGAATTTTGGGGCCCACCAGTGGCGTTGATTTTTGGAGCCCATCCTACAGCTACTGTACATGACTGTACATACTGCACATGGTCCTTGCTTTCTGCCTTTCTCCCTGACAAGCATCCCTAGGCCTGCAATGCCCAGGGGCCCAACTAAGGTTTCTACTGCTTCTATGTAGGCCAGTCCAAGCCTGTAGACAGGCATAAAACAGATTTTGTCCCAAGTGGACTACGTTTAATCTACTAAAGCACAAGGCTATGCTGCAGGTATATCATGGTACATATTTAAATACCTTTGTGGTATGGTATTCAGATGTGTATCAGGAACAGAGATCCTAAAAATGATGTGAATGGGGCCTTAGACATCTCTGTAGACCAATGGAATACATGCACTTTACTCCTTGAATGGGTTGTCTTACCAATACCAACCCTTCTTAAAAGGATGCCACATCTGCCATCAGCCAATGGCTGCGGAATCAGCCCCTGAAAACAGGTAATCCGCCACAGATGCCCCTTGCAGGGGGCGAAAAATGGGGCTTATCCGAATTAATGGTTACCAATTCGTGTTTTGTTAGTAGATCTCCACTTACTGTACGTGGACAAGGGTTGTCGTATTGTGAAATCCCTTTTAGGGTGTATCCCCCTGCAAAAGAAGGAATCACCAGTATTTATGTATCTATCTATCTATCTCATATCTATCTCTCTCATATCTATCTCATATAATATCTACTATCTATCTCATATCTATCTCATATCTATCTATCTATCTATCTATCTATCTATCACATTTCTATCTATCTATCTATCTATCTATCTATCTCATATCTATCTATCTATCTATCTATCTATCTATCTATCTATCTCATATCTATCTATCTATCTATCTATCCCATATCTATCTATCTATCTATCTATCTATCTATCTATCTATCCCATATCTATCTATCTCACATGTATCTATCTCAGAGGTGTAACTTGAAGCTCCTGGGCCCTAGTGTAAAAAGTGAAATGGGGCCCCCCAGCTACCATGTGCCCTTTACAATGCTGGTGTCTCCTTATGTAGCAGAAGGGCTATTGGGCCCCCTCAGACTGCAGGGCCCGGTAGCGACTGCTACCTCTGCACCTCCTGTTGCTACGCCCCTGATCTATCTCATATCTATATATCTATCTCATATCTAAATTCTATCTTATTATCTATCTATCTATCTATCTATCTATCTATCTATCCCATATCTATCTATCTATCTATCTATCTCATATCTATCTATCTATCTATCTATCTTTCTCATATCTATCTATCTCATATCTATCTATCTATCTCATATCTATCTATCTATCTCATATCTATCTATCTATCTATCTATCTATCTATCTATCTCATATCTATCTATCTATCTAAGTTGTATGATCCCAACAGTTTCATTTCCTTCATGTTTTATACAATTTTTCAGCTGTTTCTTAACCGTATCTGTTACCCAATGGTGACAACAGGCAATGGCCGCCATTACGTCTCCTTTAGTAGTCACCTATTTCCCCTTGTCTAATGATTGGAGAATCTGCCTAACAATGTAGTAATAGAGGGTCAAGTAAATTATGACTGCATAGCCAGCTAGATTTCTCCTTCCATATGTCAGGAGAATACAGATGACAACTTCTATAGGAGCAGTTATGGCAGCCGTCTACTGTTGTCACTCTTGAAAGAAACAGATATAACTAATGATATAAACTGAAACAAGATTTGACAAAATAAAGAACTCAATGTCATGTATTATATATGAACTAATTAGTTTTTTAATTCAAGGTGGAACGGCCCTTTAAATAACACTGGAAAGCTACATAGGTGTCAAATACAAAAGTGATTTCAACAGGTTCTCCAAGACTTTCAAAAACCTTCCTACCACCTCCCCCCTGTGCTGAAATAGAAAATTAATCCATACTTACCTCTTCTAGAGCTCCAGTGTTCCTGTTACCCCCCAATCCCTCATTGATGACGTCACGTTCATGGATCACATGATGCTGCAACCAATTGGCATGTACAGCATGTGACCACAGAGGCCTGTGATTGGCTGCGGCATCATATGATCCATGAACGTGATATCATCAGTGAGGGACTGTGGGGTAACAGGAACACTGGCGCTCTGGAAGAGGTAAGTATGGATTAATTTTCTATTTAAGCACAGGGGGGAGGTGGTAGGGAGGTTTGTGAAAGACTTAAGAAATCCCTTTAAGGCTGTAAAGTTCTTGCTGAATTCCAGAATCTACTTACCTAGGACATGCTTATTTAAAACTCTCTACCATGCGGTGCAAAGAGCATGAGCCTGACGGATATAGACAACTGGTATTCCCCTTTAAGACAATTTTGGAAGACAACTATGTTCAATAGTAAATTCCATTTAGGAAATCATTAGGACTCCCAGGTTTGTTCCTCTTGCAGAATGACTATATGAATAGTCCAGTTGCCAATCCAGAAAGCAGCAGGCTTCACATACAGCAGTCCTGGTGCTCAATCTACTTAGAGGCAAAGGGCGACATGTATGAATTCGAATGCGTACTTTTTTTTTACTTGGCGCCGGCAACTCAGTTCAAAATAATATAAAGAGTGGTAGAATACTACAGAGTTTTGGCGCCTTACATAGAGTTTAATGGCGCCAAAACTTTGTATGGGCAAAAGAGTGAAAATGCGCAAAACCTTGGCGCACTAAGCTCTATGTAAATGGCCAAAATTTTTCGTATTCTACACTCTTCTATATCTATTTAAAACCCTGGAGTCCCCGGCGCCAAGTTAAAAAAAAGTACGCATTCGAATTCATACATGTCGCCCATAGCCTCTGTCACTCAGTAGCAAGTATAGTAAAAATCTGCATGCAGCGCCGTCACAGCTTAGTTGCTCCTAAAGTTAAAAGGTCTGACTTGGCACCATCAGACTCAGCAGCATTTACTAACATGGTGCAATATGATGCTATAATGGTGTTGTATTTTTGGGTTATTTTTTTTTAATCTGAGGTTTGGGTCATTTTGCTTGTGTATGATAGTCCAATCCATATCTAAGAGTCATGTCTCTTTAAAAACCCCTTCCTGATGAACGGCCATAATAATATGGCTCTTAGTTTTTTTCCTCCTCGCATTCTGAAAGCCATAACTTTTTTTTATTTTTCCATCTACAAAGACATGTGGGGACTTTTATTTTGTGGGACAAGATGTACTTTCTAATGGTGTTATTCATATCACCATAGAATATACTGGGAAACTGCAAACAAATTCCAAGTGGGGAAAAATTTGAAAAAAAGTGTACTTGTGCCATGTTTGCGGGTGTTTTGCTTTTACGGCGTTCAATCTTCAGTAAAAATGTGTTATCTGTATTCTACAGGTTGATACGCATCCACCAATACTGAACATCTCTGGTTTCCGTTATGTTTTGGTACCGTAAAAAAATTCCAAACATTTACTATTTTTGAAATTCGAGCAGCGCCGCCATTTTCTGCAACCGATAACTTTTTTTGTACTAACACCTACGGACTTGAGTGAGGCGGCATTTTTTGCAGGCTAACTGCTTACTCCTTCTCAAATCAAATTGTGCTTGGCGATCAGTGATCTCAGGCAGTGCAACCAGCATTGGACTGAAATTCGTTGTCATTCTGCTGGTGCGCCCACAACATCCCGCACTGTAACCGCTGGGTGTCAGCTGCAATTAACTGCTAAGAGTCATGTCCCTTTAAAGGGGTTGTACTAACTAATAACTCCTCCTCATATTAATGGTGCCCGGTGATCAGTGATCTCAGTAAGACCAACCAAAGAAAATTGTTCTGAAGGCCCATCCTCCATCGGCATCGGGCATATGTACAGTAATGTGCAAATTAATAGCAGTGTGTTTCAAACAAATGAGAAAAAAGCTTGGTCCTCATAATAGCATTTATCTCCATAAACACAAAGGCAATGGGAGTACTGGGAGCACTGGGGGCACTGTGAGTACTTGGAGCAATGGGAGTACTGAGAGCACTGGGAAAAAAAGTTTGGTCCTCATAATAGCATTTATCTCCATAAACACAAAGGCACTGGGAGCATTGAGAGTACTGGGAGCACTGGGAGTACTGGGAGAAAAAGCTTGGTCCTCATAATAGCATTAATCTCCATAAACACAAAGGGCGACATGTATAAATGGGGGCCCTTTTCGCCCGGTTTTGGCTTTTATACTGCGCCTCCCGCCCGAATTCCCGCTGTCAGACGCGGGGATTCAGTGTTGGCGCAGTGTTTGCCACTTTCAGCTGCGCCCGCATGAAAGGGGGCGGGGCAGTGGGCGCGGTGTGGGCGCGGGGTAGGCGTTCCGGGGCGGAACGCGGCGCGCTCGTATACTCCGAGGCATGTACGATCGCGAGTCGGCAAAGCGAGGCGCAGTGCAGCGCTCGGCAGCTCCGACAAGCAGACCGGGTTTTTTTTGGTCTAAATGCTCCGGCGAGGCGGAAGTGAAGCAAAAAACGGAACTTTGCGAGGAAGTAGATCGAAGATCGCAACAGAAATCTCGGCTCTCCGCTCCGTGCAGCAGGAGTATGATTCAGAAAAAATCGCCTTTATAAAGGCGGAAAACAGTGTCAGAAAAAGAGCTGAACGTAAAAAATAAACATACTTTAAAAAAAAAAAAACACTTTCCAGAACTCTAGAACGGCGCAATATCAAGATTTTGATATTGGAAATTCCCGGGAAATACAGTAATTCAAATTCTGAAACCTATTCTCATTGGTCGGCATAAACCGGCCAATCAGAATGGAGCGACAGTGAACCATTAAAACCTAGGGGGAAAAGGATTGACCAATCAGAATCCACGGCGGGAACAGTTCAAAATACAGTAAAAATGCTGAAAAAAAAGCTGTTTTGGCCTAGCTAGCGGGGGCTTGGCTAGCTCGGCCAATCGAATAGGGCGAAAAAGACCCCATTCTGGGCTAGGGAGAAGTTTAGACCAATCAGAATCCACGGCGGGATAATTCAAAATACAGTAAAAAGACAGAAAAGGCTGATTGGCTGAGCTAGCGGGGGCTTGGCTATCCCAGCCAATCAGAGCGCGAGCTACTTCTCCCATTATAGTCTATGGAGAGATCGGCGCACTGAAATCTCGGCTCCTCAGCGCCGTGCGGCATGAAGTATTAATAAAAAAAAATATTTTTATTAAATGTAAAACATTATCAGATAAAGAGCCGAACCCTTCTAAAAACATAAATCAATTAAATCCGAACAACGCGTTTGTCCCCGGAGCCGGCGCTACATAGGGAATTGCAATAGAGAGAATTCCCGGGAAAGACAGTAATTCAAATTTGTGTAAGCTATTCTTCATTGGTCGGCAAAACCCAGCCAATCAGAATAGGAGCGACAAAGACCCATTATATCCTATGGAGAAGTTTGGACCAATCAGAATAGGAGCGACAGTGGCCCATTGTAACCTATGAAGGAGTATTAACCAATCAGAATAGGAGCAACAAAGTCCCATTATATGCTATGGAGAAGTTTGGACCAATCAAAATCAAAAGGCGGGACAGTTCAAAATACAGTAAAAAGACAGAAAAGAGCTGAGCTGATTGGCTGAGCTAGCGATGGCTTGGCTATCCCGGCTATTTGTTGCACCCATACTATTGATCCTTGGCTAACGAAAATAAAGAAATAAACATGATTTTATTGATTTAATATTTTTTTTTTTCGTTACCCCCAGATTATTATTCATGTTATATACACCTCGGGACAACTTCTGTAGTGTTATCATTTGAGTTCGGCCATGTACGGTTTTATTTCAGATTGCCATAGAAAACCCATAGGAGCGTCGCTCGCTCTCAATTGGTCCCCAAATAACGGCGCCTCTTTTAACTTAGCCAATCACAGAGCGCGCTCAGAATTTCTTTTCCCCATAGAAAATCTATGAGAAAGTAGCTCGCGCTCTGATTGGCTGAGCTGGTCGGCCCCGCTAGCTCAACCAATCAGCTCGTTTCTGCATTTTTACTGTATATTGAACTGTCCCGCAATTGAATTTGATTGGTCAATTTTTCTCCATAGGATATAATGGGACATTGTCGCTCCTATTCTGATTGGTCAATTCTCCTCCATAGGTTATAAAGGGACATTGTCGCTCCTATTCTGATTGGTGGTTTATGCCGACAATGAATAGCTTTTAAAAAATTTGAATTACTGTATTTCCGGCGATTCTCTCTATTGCAATTCCCTATGTAGCGCCGGGTCTCGGCGACAACGCGTTGTTCGGGGGGTTTTTAACTGCTTTATTTGTAAAGAAGGGTTCTGTCTTTATCTGAGAATGTTTTAACATTTTTAAAAAAAATTATTTTTTCATTAATACTTCATGCCGCCGGCGCTGAGCGCCGAGATTTCAGTGCGCCCATCTCTCCTAGACTATAATGGGAGAAGTAGCTCGCGCTCTGATTGGCTGGGATAGCCAAAGCACCCCCTAGCTCAGCCAATCAGCTTTTTTTCTGTCTTTTTACTGTATTTTGAATTATCTCGCCGTGGATTCTGATTGGTCTAAACTTCTCCATAGACTAGAATGGGTCTTTGTCGCTCCTATTCTGATTGGTCAATAATTCTCCATAGGTTTTAATGGGTCTCTGTCGCTCCTATTCTGATTGGCTGAGCTAGCCGAGCCCCACTAGCTCAGCCAATCACCCCTTTTCAGCATTTTTACAGTATTTTGAACTGTCCGCCGTGGATTTGATTGGTCTAAACTTCTCCATAGGCTAGAATGGGTCTCTGTCGCTTCCTATTCTGATTGGCTGAGCTAGGGCCCAAATCCCGGTAGCTTAACCAATCAGCTCTTTTCAGCATTTTTTTCTGTATTTTGAACTATCCCGCCGCTGATTTTGATTGGTCTAAACTTCCCCATAGGTTTTAATGGTTCACTGTCGCTCCTATTCTGATTGGCCTGTTTATGCCGGGCCAATTCAGAATAGCTTTCTGAATTTGAATTACTGTATTTCCGGCAATTTCCAATATCCTAATTCTTGAATTAGGATATTGGAAAGGTGATTTTCTTTTTATTTTATTTTTTTATTTTTTAGGTTTCAGCTCTTTTCCTGAGAATGTTGAACGCCTTTATAAAGGCGATATTTGATCATACTTCGCACCGACATCTGGAATGATTTCTCGCTGTTCCAGCCTGGTCTCGCATCGGAACTGTTTTTCGGCGCAGTCCTGCACGGCGCTAAGGGCCCGCACTGCGCCCTGTCCCCGCACTGTGCCCCACACACACTGGCGAGGCGCAGGGAACTTTTGCCCGCATGTATGAGCGCACCGGCTCGGACGGCGAATCTTAGGCGCAGCGCCGCACTGTGCCTCAGTCCCGCACTGCGCCTAACACACTGGCCAGGCGCGGCGGACTTTTCCCCGCATGTATGACCGCACTACCTCCGGCGCCGAATCATAGGCGCAGCGCCGCACTGCGCCTAACACACAGGCGAGGCGCGGCGGACTTTACATGCTATGTATGAGCGCGCACCGGCCCCGACATAAATCAGGCGCAGATTCCGCTGGGAAACTGGCGGAAAGGTGCGCCCCGACCCGGCGAGAATCATACATGTCGCCCAAAGGCACTGGGAGTAATGAGAGCACTGACAGTACTGGGAGCACTGGGAGCAATGGGGGCACTGCGAGTACTTGGAGCACTGGGAGTACTGGGAGAAAAAGCTTGGTCCTCATAATAGCATTTATCTCCATAAACACAAAGGCACTGGCAGCACTGGGAGTACTGGGAGCACTCCGCATTCACATCCAAACAAAAACATGATCGAAATATCAAATTTGAAACAAGCGTTTCTAGGAAATAGTTTGGCTTCGCGTATGGTCTAGGGGATGTTTTCGGAGCATTCTCTGGGCCACCCATCCATGTGGAAGGCGCTCTTACCCGATTTGGGTATGAATCCGTCCTTGCAGATCATGTACACCCATACACGCTGATTTTTTTCCCTGGGGCAATGGAACTTTGGGTTATGTCAACGAGGGACAGAAAAAAAACCCATTCTAAAAACTTTGCTGGAAAAACAAGTTGGGGGTGGAGTGCTTGGTTGGGGGGAAATGATTATCCTTGTAGATCATGTACACCCATACATGCTGATTGTCTCCCCTGGGGCGGATGGACATTGGTGTGTCAGACAAGGAACAGAGAACAAACACCCTGCAATTATTGCTGTAAGGACTCGAGCTGGTGATGGCAGCGTTATGGTCTGGTGGATGTTTTCTGCCATTCTCCGGATCATTCATCCATGTGGAAGGCACTCTTACCCGACTTGGGGGTAGAATCCATCTCGAATCACGTACACCCAAAACTTGTGTTTGTCTCCCGGGCGATGGACTTGGTATGTCAGACGAGGGGCAGAAAACATACACCCTGCAACCATTGCTGGAAGAACACAAGCTGGTGGGGGCAGTGTTATGGTCTGGGGGATGATCTATCCTTGTAGATCACATACTCCCATACATGCTGATTGTCTCCCATGGGGCGGATGGGATTTTCCAGCAAGACAATTTGGCATATCACACGGTTTTAAAATACCCACGGGGTGGAAGAGCAGGACAATGACTTCCCAGTACTACCCTGGCTCTTAATTCCCCAGACCCCAAATGAGCTAGTGTGGGGCCCCTGGATGGTGGTGGTGACTGTAGGATGCAGACGGCTCCAAATCCCTGTGACAACCAACCAGGACCTTAACAAGTGTCTCCCCGCCTGCCTGGCTACTGTCCACATGGTGGTCACTCTGGATATCAGCTGTAGTCATAATAATGTGAATCCACTGTGTATTTCTTTTTTTTTTATCATTTTTATAAATGTTTGCACCATATTAGTAAACAGCTGCAATTTTCTTTTTACAAATGAGGTTTTCAAATTAATTTAAAGTTTGCTGTTTTAGACACAGTTCACACTGACACTGTTTTGGTGCATGTTTTACAGAACCAATGGATTAGACTGAAGATATTGCCTTTTTTTTGCTATAAAATTTTTCTTTTTCTTTATATTTTTCTTTCAAAAATGCACCAAAATCATAGTAGTCTTGCGCATACAATAAAATTCCTTTAATCCAGCACTTCTGATAATATGCTGCTTCTGTCTGGAAGGCCTTAGCCCAATAATCCAGAATTTTTTCCACTTACAGCTACTTTTCCTTGGACTGAATTACAGGAGAATCTAAATCTAAAAGTAATTTCTGCCTTCTCCTATTTGATCATCTGATCATCCACAATATCGGGGTTTTTTCCCGTTTTTTTTTTTTCATTGAAAATTTGGGCCGTTGGATTAAGGTTTAAAAAAAAAAATTCAGAACATGAGTTTTAGGACCTTATGTATGAAAAAAGGGGTTTTCAGTAAGTCTGTCCTTGTTTCCATAGCAAACCAAACGAGGGTATAGCAACCAATCAATCATAGCAACCAATCAGAGCCATAGCAACCGAGCCCCTAGAACCAATCAGGCCTTTAGCAACCCAAACAGGCTCTAGCAATGGCCCATAGCAACCATATGCTCATAAAACCAATCAGGCCCCTGTAAACCAATTAAAGTCATAACAACCAATCAGAGGCCATATAACCAACAGAGCCCATGCGACCAATCAAAACCAAAAAACAACGAGCCATAGCAACCCCAACAATTTAAACTTTCATTTTTTTCCCAAAACACAATATGAAATGAAAGTGAGCTCCCGATTGGTTGCTATGAGTGCTGATTGGTTGCTATGGGCAACAAGGACAGTCTTACTGCTAGACAGTTTGTGTACGTAAGGCCCTAAACCTATACAACCATACAGCCCGAACATTTGGCATTTATAGCGCATAGAAACCCTAAAATTGCTGTAGAATCATAATATATTATATTCAGTTCAGGGACAGTTTGCTGAAAAAGTATAAAATAAGTACATAATATGCCAAATGAAGGGTTAATCAACCAGGAACATGAAGATCCATAAAATATACTAAATCTCACCATGTACCAGTCCCAATGCTGCATCTATTAAAATATAACGTACATGAATATATAACATAATATATAAGTATATAACTTATACCAGCTGTACATATATCACTATATACAGGAGATCCCCAGGTTATACCAGCATGCTCCATATCACTATATACAGGAGATCCCCAGGTTATACCAGCATGCTCCATATCACTATATACAGGAGAGGCCCAGGTTATACCAGCATGCTCCATATCACTATATACAGGAGATCCCAGGTTATACCAGCCTGCACCCTATCACTATATACAGGAGATCCCCAGGTTATACCAGCATGCTCCATATCACTATATACAGGAGATCCCCAGGTTATACAGCATGCTCCATATCACTATATACAGGAGATCCCCAGGTTATACCAGCATGCTCCATATCACTATATACAGGAGATCTCCAGGTTCATCACTATATACAGGAGATCCCCAGGTTATAGCAGCATGCTCCATATCACTATATACAGGAGATCCCCAGGTTATACCAGCATGCTCCATATCACTATATACAGGAGATCCCCAGGTTATACCAGCATGCTCCATATCACTATATACAGGAGATCCCCAGGTTATACCAGCATGCTCCATATCACTATATACAGGAGAGGCCCAGGTTATACCAGCATGCTCCATATCACTATATACAGGAGATCCCCAGGTTATACCAGCATGCTCCATATCACTATATACAGGAGATCCCCAGGTTATACCAGCATGCTCCATATCACTATATACAGGAGATCCCCAGGTTATACCAACATGCTCCATATCACTATATACAGGAGATCCCCAGGTTATACCAGCATGCTCCATATCACTATATACAGGAGAGGCCCAGGTTATACCAGCATGCTCCATATCACTATATACAGGAGAGGCCCGGGTTTTAATACCCCCAAACGCCCATACCACTATAAAACGGGAGATCCCCGGGTTATAACCAGCATGTTTCCAAATCACTATATACACAGATCCCCATTTAAAACCCAGCGTCCATATCATTTAATACAAAAATCCCCCCTTATAGCAGCATGCCCCATATCACTATATACGGGTAATCCCCGGGTTTAAACCAGCAGGGCTCCATATCACATATACAGGAATCCCAGGTTTTTACCACATGCTCCATACACTAAAATCCCAAAAGATCCCCCATTTATGGGCAGCATGCCCCATATCCCAATATCCCAGGAGGGGCCCCCCGGGTTTTTACCAGCAGGGGCTCCAAAACACTAAATAAAAGGAGATCCCCAGGTTAAAACCGGGCTGCACAGGGTAAAATTAAACTACTTTATTACAGTGAAATGAGCATTGCTGTGTCTCTCTGTTCTTGTTCCTGGCTTTTGACCCGGGCCGCCCCCCCTCCCCAAAAGCTGCATCCATTTCCTAATTAAATATCTCTGCTCTTTTCTAAGGTTAAAATTTGGGGGCCGGGGATCATTTCCCCCACTTTTAACAAAACTCTTTGTGCTGCGGGGATCAGAGCCCGACCTGCAGCCTCCCGCAGACCTTCCTTTATCTCACGTATTATGAGGTAAATCCCAGCGCTTTGTGCTCCTGTCAAATCATAGCAGACTGAAACCGATAACTGGCCCGGGACGGGGGCAGGTTTAAAAACCTTCTGGGGGAAAACAGCGGGATATGAAGGCCCTTTTTAAAACCAGACATTTTTTTATTTTGCAGGGTGAACTACAGTTTTCTGAAAACCCCATTTCAATCTAATCTATCAAATTTTTCAATTTTCATTTCTATCTATCTATCTAAAAGGTTGTATGACCCCAAACATTTTAAATTTTCCCTTCATTTTTTTAATAAAATTTTTTTCAGCGTTTCTTATCTCAAAATCTATCTATCTCAATTCTTTTATCAATCTTTTTTTCCATATCTATTTATCAACCATATCTATCTATCTTCCTATCCCTATCTATCTACCCTTTCTCATACTACCCCTTATCCCCCTATCAACCCCATATCTATCTTTTCCCATATCCAATCTATCTTTTCCCTACCCATCTATCTCATATCTACCCAATCTATCCCCATATCAAACTATCTATCAAATCCCATATCTATCTATCTCAATCTATCTATCTACTAAATTTTATCTATTATCTCATTTTCTATCTATCTCATATATATCAATCTACCCCCAAATCTACCCTACCCATAACTATCTTTTTAAAATCTATCAAATCAAATAAACCCATTTATCTATCTATCTCCTATCTATCCCATATCCATCTATCTATCTATCTATCTATCTATCCCATATCCAAATCAATCTACTATCCCCATATCCATCTATCTACCCAAACTATCTATCAATCCCATACCCCATCATCTATCTATCCCATATTTTATCCTATCTATCTATCTATTTTTATCCATCTATCTCTATCCCATATCCATCCATCTATCTATCCCAAATTTTATCTACCCCAAAACTACCCTATCTACAGTGGGTAGTGGGAAATTTATTAAACCCCTTTTTAAAAATTTTTCACTTTTTTTTTTGTTGCACCATTTGGAAAGATAAAAAAAATTTCCCTTTTTTTGCTCATTAAGGGAAACACCCCTTGCCCATTTTGAAAAAAAAAAACAAAAAATCTAGATTTTTTTTGAAAATTAATTAAACAAGAAAAAACGAAATATCCCCTGGCCCCATAATAATAAAGACCCTTTGCGGACACCATTTTCCCTCAAAAGGGCTGTCCATTTCCCTTTCCTGATCCTCCTTAGGGGTTTCGGGCTCCTTCTTTGGATTTCCGGATGTTTTTTAATTTAAACTAAATTGGATTTGATTGGGGAAAGGCACCCCACCGTCTATATAAAAACCCTCACAGCTCACATGCATGTCAGAGCACATGAGAATAAAGAGGTCTAAAAAAACTGCCCAAGGAGCTCAGAGACAAAATTGGGCAAGGCGAGTTTCACCCCCCCAAAGGGGTTACAAAAGAATTTCGGCAGCACTCAGGTTTTCCCAAAAAGCACAATGGCCTCCATAATCCTAAAATGGACCCGCCATCCGCCAAAACTAACAATCGTGGGAAGGGGGAGCCCCTTTGGGGAGAGAGGTAAAGAAGAACCCCAAGATCACTGTGGCTCTAGAGATGCAGGAGGGAGATGGGAGAAAGCTCCGCAAAGTCGCCTATCACTGCAGCCTCCAGCAGCCGGGGCTTTATGGCAGAGGGGCGGCCCACGGAAGCCCCCTCCTCAGGGGAAGACAAAATGAAAGCCGCAGACGGAAGCCTCTCCTCAGTGAAAAATATAGGAAAGCCCGCAAAACGGAACCTCTCCCCATGCAAGACATATTTAAAAAAACCGGCAGACGAAGCCTCTCCTCAGTGCAAGACATAGGGAAAACTGCAGACGGAAAAACCCCCCTCCTCAGTGCAAAATAGGGAAGCTGCAGACGGAAGCCCCTCCCCCAGTGCAAGACATAGGAAAGCCGCAACGGGGAAACCCCTCTCAGTGCAAGATATAGGAAAAAGCCGCAGACGGAAGCCTCCCCTCAGTGCAAAGAAAATAAAGGAAAGGCCCCCAGACGAAGCCTCTCCTCAGTGCAAGACATAGGAAAACTGCAGAGGAAGCCCCCTCCTCAGCCAAAAACAAAGGAAAGCCGCAGAAAGGGAAACCTCTCCTCAGTGCAAGACATAGGAAAGCCCAGACGGGGAAACCCCCTCAGTGGGAAAAAATTTTGGGAAAACCCCAGAGGGAAACCTCTCCTCATGCAAAACAAGGAAAGCCGCAGACAGAAGCCTTTTCATCCGTGCAAAATAGGAAAAAGCCGCAGAAAGGGAAACCGCTCCTCAGCATAAGACACATGAAAGGGCCCCAGGGAAAAGAAGCCGCTCCCATGCAAAACATGGGGGAAAAAACCCCCAGACGGGAAACCGCTCCTCAGCGCAAGACCCCATGGAAAAACTGGGAGACCCCGGGGCCGCTCCTCAGCGCAAGACATATGAAAGCCGCAGACGGAAGCCCGCTCCTCAAAGGGGGGGCCCCAAAAAAACACATGAAAGCCGCAAAAACAGAAGCCTCTTCCTCAAAAGGGAAAAACCTAGGGAAAACCGCAGACGGGGAAACCTTCCCCCCATTGGGAAACATATAAAGCCGCAACGGAAGCCTCTCCTCATGCCAAAACATAGGAAAGCCCAAAACGGAAGCCCCCCCCTCAGTTTCAAAGAAAATAGGAAAACTGCAGACGGAACCTCTCCTCATGCAAGACATAAAGGGAAAACCCCAACGGAAGCCTCTCCTCAGTGCAAGACACATGAAAGCTGCAGAACCCGGGAAACCTCTCCTCATTCAAGACATAGGAAAGGGCCCCAAAACGGAAGCCTCTCCTCAGTGCAAGATATAGGGAAAAAACCGCAGACAAAAAGCCCCCTCCTCCGTGCAAAAACATAGAAAGCCCGCAGAAAGGAAACCTCCCCTCAGGCAAGACCCCCGAAAAACCGCAGGGCGGGGAAACCTCTCCCCCATTTCAAGACCCAAAAAAAAGGCCGCAGACGGAAAACCCCCTCCCAGTGCAAAAACATAAAGAAAACCGCAAACGGATGCCCCTCCCAGTGCAAAAACCATGAAAAACCACAACGGAAGCCTCCCCTTTAGTCAAAAAAATAGGGAAAACCCAGAGAGAAGCCCTCCTCAGTGGGAAAAAAATAGAAAAGCTGCAGAACGGAAGCCTCCCTCAGTGCAAGATAAAAGGAAAGCCGCAGACGGAAGCCCTCCCCCCCTCATTTCAAGACATGGAAAAACTTTCGACCGGGAAACCCCCTCATTTATGAAGACATAGGAAACCGCAGACGGGAAGCCCTCCTCCCGTTTCAAACATAGGAAAAACCCCCAAACGGGGAAACCCTCTCCTCAGGCAAAAAAATGAAAAACCGCAGACGGAAGCCTCTCCTCAGGCAAGACATATGAAAGCCACAACGGAAACCTCTCCTCATGCAAGAAATAGGAAAAACCGCAGAGAAAGCCTTTCCTCATGAAGACCTGAAAAGCTGCAGACGGAAGCCCCCTCCTCAGTGCAAAACAAGGGAAAACCGCAAGGAAAACCTCTCCTCAGTGCAAGAAATAGGAAAAACGCAACGGAAGCCTCTCATTTAGTGCAAGACATAGGGAAAACCGCAAAGGGGAAACCTCCACAGTGGGAAGACATAGGGGAAAACGCCCGACGGAAAACCCCCTTCTCCCGTGCAAGCAAAAGGGAAAACCCCCAGACGGGAAACCTCTCCTCAGTGGGAAACAAAGGAAAGAACCGCAGACGGAAGCCTCTTTCCTCAGTGAAAAAACATAGGAACTGCAAAACGGGAAGGGCCCCTCCTCAGTGCAAGATATATGAAAAACCACAGACAGTTTACACAGAAAAGGGTCCCAGATATGAGAAAAAAGAAATTTTCCCGCCCCTGGGGGAAAAAAAAAGGGTTGAACTTTTTTGGGGTTAAAATTTTAAAACGATTTGGGGAAAACCAGGGGCCCCTCATCACCTTCCCAATACAAACCCAACAGTGACACCTGGGGGGCAGCATCATGCAAGGGGGCAGGAAAGATGAATGCGGCCAAGTATAAAGAACCGGATGAAAACCTCCCTTTCCGACACTCGGACCTCAAAACTGGACCAAAAAGGGTTTTTCCCTTTCCAAAAAGAAAAAATGCCCAAGCAAAAAAAGCTAAAAAACCCAAACAACCGGGTTCAGAACAACTCTGTGCCCATTCCTGCCCCGGCCCCCCCCCCCGGCCCCGACCTAAAAAACCCCCTGGGGCAACTCTGGAAAAACTTAAAAACCCCTTGATATTTCAGTTTTTTTTGTTTAATAAAAAATGCCAAAAATTTTCTAAAATTTCTGTTTTTTTTCTTCAAATGGGGGGGGGGGGGGAGAGTGAAAATTTAATTCAAAAAAAATGGAAATTTTTTTATCTTACAAAAAGGTTTTCAATGAACCCCACTGTTATCTATCTATCCACATCTCAAAAATCTACCACTATCCATTATTTTAAATTTTCTATTTTTATCTATCTATCCCAAACTTATCCTCTCAATTTTCTATCTATCTATTTTCAAATCTACTATCTACTTTTCTTCATCATTTTCTTCTAATCTATCCTATTCTCATATCTAACCCTAAACTAGCTATCAAACCCCATATCTATCTATCTCTCTCATATCTAAACTATCTATCTCAAAATATATCCCATCTATCCATCTACTCATATCTATCTATCTCTCTCTCCCCCATATCAATCTATCAAACTATTTTATCTATACTTTTAACTATCCTTCTATCTCTCTCATATCAAACTACAAACTATCTAACTATCAAACTTTATATCTAAACCCATTTTCTAGCTATCTTCCCCTATCTATCTATCTATGTCCCCTCATATCTATCTATTTTAACTATCAATTTTTTATATCCATCTATCTATCCATCAACCCATATCTATCAATCTCATATCATTCTCCTCTCATATCTATCTCTCTCATATCTATCTATCCCATCTATTTTTAACTCTCTCATATCTATCAAACTATCTCATATCTTAACTATCTATCTATCTTTTTCATATCTTCCTACTATCTAAACCCCAAAATCTATCTATTTTATCTCTCTATCTTCCTATCTACTTCCCCCCTATCCCCCTTTTCTATTCCCAATCTATCTATCTATCTCCTCATATCTACATCTATCTATCTCAATCTATCTATTTTCCTCAATTTTATCTATCTATCTCCTTCTCATATCTATCCCAAAATTTTATTATCCATCTTCCATATCTATTTTAAACTTCTCTCCCCATATTTTCCATTTTATCTATCCCTCTATCTCTAATCTATCTATCTTTTCTCACTCATATCTATCCCCATCTAATATCTACCCCTTATCTTTTCTCCCTATCTTCTAAACCTTTTCTTTAAACTATCTCATATTACCCTATCTACCCTTTTATCCCATATCTATCAAAACTCTTCATTTTCAACTATCTATTATTTCCTATCTATCCCATCAAAATTTTATCCATTTTATCTATCCATTTCTTATCTTTATATCATCAAACCATATCTATCTATCTAAATCTATCTATCTCATATCTATCTATCTCATATCTATCTATCTCATATCTATCTATCTCATATCTATCTATCTCATATCTATCTCATATCTTTCTATCTATCTCATATTTATCCAGCCATCCTTCCCCTGGTCTCCAATTGGCTGGAGAATTTTCTTAATCACAGTTTGAGGAGTAATGATTCTTTAAAATTAATCAGTGCACTGAAGCAGGAGCCTCCGACACAACACTCTTTTGGAAAAGATTCTGGTTTGGCCAATATTAGAGAATTTCCTTCCTTCTGGAGTAGAGTAAACTCGAATACTTTTTTACATAGAGCATTGCCTGAAAATAAGTGTTCCCACTAGTCTCTTCAGTGAGAGCCAATCCCCCCTCTTATCCCACCAAGCTTCATGTACGATAGATAAATATGAGATAGATAGATAGATAGATAGATAGATAGATAGATATGAGATAAATAGATAGATATGAGATAGATAGATAGATATGGGATAGATAGATAGATAGATATGAGAGAGATATTAGATAGATATGAGATAGATAGATAGATAGATAGATAGATAGATAGATATGAGATAGATAGATATGGGATAGATAGATAGGAGATAGATAGATAGGAGATAGATAGATATGAGATAGAGAGATAAATATGTTATAGGACCTGATGGACATGATAAAGCACTATCAAGTGAGAAACGCATAGTCCTGTCTTTATGTACTATTAAACGGTCCCTTTATATATATAACAGTCTAGCTTCATAATTCCCTCTGTTCACCTTAATCACGCTAAGTGTTATTTGTGATTTATATTATAGGATAGTTATAATAGTGATTAGTTAGATAGATATGAGAGATAGATTCATACATATGAGATAGATAGGAGATAGATAGATAGATAGATAGATATGAGATAGATAGATAGATATGGGATAGATAGATATGAGATAGATAGATATAGACAGACAGACAGATGGATAAATATGAGAGACAGATAGATTCATACATATGAGATAGATAGATAGATAAATAGATAGATAGATATGAGATAAGTAAATAGATATGAGATTGATTGATTGATAGATAGAGTCATACATATGAGATGGAAAGATGGATAGATAGATAGATAGATAGATAGATAGATAGATAATGAGATAAATGAATAGATAGATATGAGATAGATATTAGAAAGATAGATAATTATGGAGATAGATACAGAGATAGATAGATAAATTGTTAGATTTTCTCTGCTACATATTATGTAATCTTTCTGGAGATATACAGTATTCTGTATGATTTATGTTGATAGAGAAGCCGAGTTTCCTAGCGATCACTATAGCACTATCAGGATGTACAAAACAACACAGATACACCAATAAGCACCCTTACCTTGGCGTCCATCTGAGACCCTCCTCCAGTGCCCATCATTTGTTGCCAGTGTTTTGTAGATTGCGTGCTGCCATGTGTAAGATAATTGGCCACGTTTTCTTTGGCCCTCTGTGAGCCTCTTCCGAGGAATCCAGCCCTAGACATGTGCATGGATTTATCGGATGGTCGCATTCCTCGCATCTCATGGAAATTCCCCCCACGGTGCCTGGGCCAGGGCCGATTCCGTAGACTACCACGACCTCTAAAGTTCTCCATCTGATGGACTTGAGGCATGACCACAGCATATCTTCCCATACCATCTTCAAAGTCACCTTCATAGTTTTCTGTTGGATGTTTTGGTGGACCATGCCACATATGTGGATCCCTTGGAGGTGGATACCGTGGTAATGAGTGGTTGGCACCGGCCAAAGTTGGGGAACCCCGAAATTTTAGATGAATGCTAGATCTGCCACTCAGGGATCCATGGTTTGATTGGTTTAATGACTCAGACATAAACCCGCCCAGTGATTTTAGCCCAGGTTGAGGAGATGGAGGTCTTGACTGATTCATGTTTACAGAATAGGGTATAGGATTTCGTTTTGGTGGCTGGTGTGGTACACTCCTCATGTCACCCTGAGGATATCTCATATTTTGTGGGGAGGGAGGTTTAAAAGTTCCTGCTCCAAGATCTTCTCTCAAAGAAAACGATGGAGACTTTGGCCTCTGAATTTGGTTACCCGCCATCTGACCTAATTTTTTTACAAATGGATTCGAAGGCACTTTTTCAGGAACACGATTGGCTTTTGGGGGTTCTTCTCTGCGTAACATCTGTTGCGATGGAGGGGGGCCCTTAGACATTCCTACAAGTGGTTGTCCAATTCGTTTCCAGAAAGGATTATTCGAATTTGGAGCGGAATCAGAGGGTGGTATCACTGAGCCTTCATTGATGTCTTGATTCATCATGTGGCTGTTTCCTTGCCTATTTATCATTTGGGAAACTGGACTTCGCGGTGACCGATTTAAAGTCCCTCTCATGCTACCGGGTCGTCCCATCACTGGTGACCGCATGGGATCTGAAAATGATACAGAATGTGCAGAAGGCTCACGAGGTTCTCTTGATACATAGAGACCATGTTCAGGTCCTGCCGGTGCTGGACTAGGTGGCATTGATTTTCCAGGTCCTCTCATGCTACCGGGTCTTCCCATGAAAGGTGACCTTTGGGGGTCAGAAAATGGGACCGAATGTGCAGGAGGCTCAACAGGTGTGTAGAGACCATGTTCATGCCCTGGCGGTGCTGGGCTTGGTGGCATTGACCTTGCAGTTCCTCTCATGCTACCAGGTCTTCCCATCAGAGGTGACCTTTGGGGGTCAGAAAATGGTACCGAATGTGGAGGAGGCTGATAGAAACCATGGTCATGTTCTTGAGGTGCTGAGCTCGGTGGCATTGATTTTGCAGCTCTTCTCATACTATTATGTCTTCCCATGAAAGGTGACTTTGGAGGATCAAAGAAAGGAGGAGATTGTGGAGAACTTTCTTGAAAGTCTCTAGCCATAGGAAGGCTAGGTGGACCCCTACTGGAAGAACTTCTCATACTGTCATATCTGTTTGGTGCAGGTGACTTGGTTGGTTCAGATGGTGAACTAGACGTTCCATACCTATTTTGTGGCCATGGAGGCATTTGATGTGATGGACTTGGGCTATCTTCTCTGTAAGGTGGCATCTGTGACATTGGCGGCCTTTGTGGGTTCATATCACCGGGGCGTCTTAGTTGTTTCATGAATGGATTCTTAGTTAATGGTTTGGTTTCTCCTCTTGACTCTGTTTCATTCCCCCACTGTTGCATTGAACCACCTTGGCGATCATCCATTCTTCTTGTCATTTGTGGAGTTTTCTGTAGTGGAAGCTGATTTTCGGGATGGAAA
This sequence comes from Phyllomedusa bahiana, assembly GCA_025379985.1. NCBI lineage: Eukaryota > Metazoa > Chordata > Amphibia > Anura > Hylidae > Phyllomedusa > Phyllomedusa bahiana. Next base: position 23,546 of record JAODAL010029458.1, on the reverse strand, counting down.
TTGGAACCGCCAAAAGCTTTTTTTGTTGAGAGTGGTGGTGATGACATTTGAGTGTCCCTTTTGGCAAAATTACCAATTCTTTGCGCCACTGGACTGGCTGAGGGTGATGGAGAGACACTTCTTGAATTCACTGGTGGTTGAAGAGTTGGAGGATTGCCCTGATTATTTCTAAAGCTGTTTCCTCTCTTCATGGTAGGCAATGGTGATGATGACATTTGAGTGTCCTTTTTTGCAAAATGACCAATACCTTGGGCCATTGGGCTTGCTGGGGTTGACGGAGTGAAACTTCTAGAATTCATCGATGGTTGACGAGTTAGAGGGGTATCATGACTATTCCTGAAGCTGTTTCCTCTCTTCATGGTAGGCATTGGGGAAGAGGGTATATCTTCCCTTTCAACAGGTGGCATATTCAGATGGCTTGAATTGGAAGACCAGTGCATCATCCTTGTAGGTGAAGGTGACCTTGGTCTGCCCAACTGAGGTGAGGCCATCATTCCTCTCTGTCTTAAAGAGGAATGTAGCTCAGATTGCTTGTGTCCATTTTGATTTTGAGAGACAATCTTAGATTTGTTTAAGCCAAAAGCATTCATAGTCGGCTTTGGAGAAAGTGGTCTCTGTCTTGTGGAAAGGTTAGGAGATGGGGGCATAGATATTTCATTTCCTTGGTTACTAAATCTAGGAAAAGTAGGGGGCGATGGGGGAAATCTCTGGTTGGAATGCTGTAAACTTGGGCTTGTTTCATGGTTCGTATGAGAAGATAAAGGTTTGGATCTTCTGGAAACATTGGATGAATCCATACCAGTCAGTTTATGGCCGAATCGTTTGTGGTATGGCAAAGTGGAATTACACTCATCGGCTAAATCTTTCTGCAAGGACTCTAATCGTCGTGCTGACGGGTTTTTGCCGGTCGAATAGTTGTTATTAGGTTGTGGCATTTGAACATTTTTTCGGGGCGGAAGTGGAGACTGTGGCCTTTCGAATGGCGTCTCCGCGAAAGGATTCCTAGGTGGTGGAGAAGGAGGTCGCCTTTGAAACTGCTGCTCGTTACGTTTTAAGATTGGTTTAGGGTCAAGTGACTTTTTCATAAATTGTCCCAAAGGACTTCCGAATGCTCGAGGGGAGAAGTCTTCTGGCTCCTGGTAATTGTCTTGATAATGGGATGTTTGTACTTTTTTTCCTATTGGCTTGTTAGACAACAGCTTTTGGACTCCTCTTGCGTGCGGCTGGTTAAGATTTCTTTGAACCGACTTCGCAAAAAGAGATTTCCCAGCAAAAGTTCTAGAATTTCTCGGCTGCTGTGAAGGAAGCAATGGTTCTTCTTCACCATCTTCTTCCTCTTCTTCGTCAAAATCCGTAAATGATATATGTGGAGATGGAGGTAAAGGAACGTCTAATCTCTCTCGGCCGAAAAGCTTTACTTGTGGCCTCGGGAACAGTTTATATTTCCTGTTTCGGGATAACGTTGAAGAGTCTTCTTCGAGTTGGTCTTCATAATATGGATGATTACTTTGATCCATTATTTCCGAATCATCATATTCTATGATATCATCCATAGGTTGGGCGTATGGGTTGAATGGCTCCGCATATGGGGATACCATGTAATCACCATTATCCATTGCACCTGGGTAGTTATTGTAGTCATCTGTTTCTTCCATGTCAGAATAAGGAGGGTGTCCATCAAAATAACCAAATTCGCTCTCACTTTCCTGTGGATCGTATGGATTCATAGGATCTTGAGAGTAACCCATCTGATTCCCGTCATAACCATAGGAAGAATATGCATTGTGTGGATTATGAACGTCTACTTCATATTGAAAATACGAGTTCTGACTCTTGAGCAGATGACTGCCTTCGTCACAATACTCCATGTTATCTTGATAAGAAGTGTAGTCATCTTCCATAGGGTACCCAGAATAGTCATCGTACTCTTCATCCGCTCCACCATATTCTGGAAATCCACCATTATATTCAAATGGAAAGTCCTCCTCCTCGTTATAATATCCATCCTGATTGAAATGATCTTCTTCATTGTAGTAGTTGTAATACTCCGTGGATGCGTCATCATGTCTTCCTGGCCCGTGTTGTAAATATCTTTCCGTTGGGAATCTTTGGTGTCGATAGGCTTCAAAGTTCTTAGGATGTCCATAAACATCTTCATATTGGCCATAGAATCTATGAGCACCTGGAAAGCGTTTCATATGTTCCCTGTATCTATCAAGTTCCTCGTGTGAAGGCAATGGCAACTTCTGTGCACCCATCCTAGTAAGCCAAGCGTCCTGTATGGCCCTCTCGTTGTGAAAGTATCTCGTTTTCTTCGACAGAAATCTTCTGGTCAACCAACTGGCGGCTGCTGATACTTTCGATAGCACTTTAGCTTTTGGTTTGAATTTATCCTTTGCTTTTTTTCGGCCAAACAACCCCCCAAATAACCTCCCTGGTCCTCTCTTGTCTGCTTGGTCTGGTTTCGGAGCGTTACCTCCTAACTTTATAAGCAAAAACGAAGGTTTCTGTTTGGACTTATCAGCGGCTCCGCTACCTTTTGGCAATGGTTTTTTGGAGTTTTTCCGTAAGCCCAACATAAGCTTGGACGTGTTCTTCAACATCGCAGCTGACTTCTTTTTCTTATCTAGTAGAGTACTAGGTGAAAACTTTCTTCTTAAGCCCATAAACAGTTTTGATGCCGTCTTGAAGTAACCTTTCCTAGATCTCCTTGGTTTCATCTGCCGGAATTCATGAAAAGTTTAGAGGTCGCCTTTAGACTCCTCTTTTTCTGAGGAGGAGGCGCAGCTGTTTTTTTGGCCAGTCCAGCCATGGCCTTGGTTGCCCCTTTCAGTTGAGCTCTTGCTACATCTTTCTTCAGCCCCTTGGGCTTAATATCTACCGGTTCCTCTACTTGTGCTTCTACCTTCCTACCTTTCCCTTTGTTGATTCCCACCATTGCTTTCGTAGCCCCTTTCATGGCCGCCACACCTTTATCTCTTCCTCGCCTTCCTCTAGCTGCTGGTGCTGGTTCCTCCTCTTCTTCTTCCTCATCTTTTTCACTTTTAGGACGTTCTGCTTCAGATACTTCCTCCTCCTCTTCCTCTTCACTTGTTATTTCTTTCTTTGTTTTCTTGGCATCCTTTTTGCCCTTCTTATCCTCTTTTTCTTTCTTTTCCTTACCCCCTTTCTTCTCATCCTTGCTCTTGGGTTCAGGCTTGGAGGGTGATCCTCTTCCACCGCCTTTCTTGGCTGGTTTCGCGTCACCTTTTTTGCCGCCCATTGTGACAACCTTCCAAGCTCATGCTAGTGTTCCTGCCTTGATACTAAATGCTGGAACGTCTCTGCCGTCTCTGAGATTACGCACGGCAGCGGCGGGCTGTGGGCGCTCTGGTCGAGAAGACTGGAAGCGAAGTGAAGATCTAAGACTCTACGAAACGGAACGCTCATGCTGTTAGGTGATACTGCGAATGGGATTAAATGGTAACGTAAGCGCAACCAAAGTCTTCGCCTTAATTAAGAAAAAATATTCTGTGCTTCTAGGTGGCCCCGAGAGCAACGCAAAATGCTCATGCATATCAAGCTCATTGCAGAGTCAACAGCTTTAGTTACCTTGCTTGTGCTGTGCTGCGGTGACCCAATCGCCCATCCTTGGGTCATAGGGAGAACCCCGTCTAAAAGTGTCCAAAACTCATATTCCGGGGCAAACAGATACATCCATGTACGTCCATCGTCCTCAACGGAGACTTGAGAAATCCAGGGACGGGGATTCCTGTTACATTGTCGTGAAGCTGGTGGTGACGCTTCTGCAGAGCACCGAGAAGTCGGGAGCCAAGATATAGTGGCGGCTCTCTTGTGCTGTAACACTATATTCTTGGCTCAGTTTAATATGAATAATGCAAGTAGCCTGTACCATTCCTACTTTACCACCCTGAGACTTTTCCAACTAAAGGACTTAAGTGCTAAGACGCAAGAGCCCCGAATGCGGGTGAAAGAAGACCTTAAGAGCACCCGAGCACCTGTTAACCCTTTGTTGGGAGGCGCGGTGTTACATTTCGCAGACCGGAGTAAGACGAGATATCTGGCGGATCTAACTTACCAATGCAAGATCGTGACTGCGGGTTTGATAAGTTGTGAAATTTCAAAGAATATGCACAGGATATTATCTGAGAGAACTGCATACGGTTTGGAGTGGCTTTTGGTTATTTGAGGAAGGATGAGACCACAGAGGAAATAAGGAAAAAAGGGCCCCTGAATGCATTGGCTCAGAATGGGGAGCCGGTCAAGCTTACACACAACTCTGCATTCTGTTCTATGGGAGAAGTAAAGCTGAACACACTACTCACTTGTGCATAGAACTTCCATAGAACAGAATGAAGAACATGGCGCATTTGTGCACAACTCTCCATTCTGTTCTATGGTAGGATTAAAGCCAAACATATTGCTCCCCTGTACTGGGAACTTCCATAGAACAGAATGGAGAACACTGGGCTCCCCTGTACTGGGAACTTCCATAGAACAGAATGGAGAACACAGCGCTCCCCTGTACTGGGAACTTCCATAGAACAGAATGGAGAACACTGGGCTCCCCTGTACTGGGAACTCCCATAGATAAAAAGCAGAATGCGAGGAAACACAGCTGCTCCCTGTACTGGAATCCCATAGAACAAGGAATGAGAGAATAACACAGCGTCCCTGTACTGGGAACTCCCATAGAACAGAATGGAGAACACAGCGCTCCCCTGTACTGGGAACTCCCATAGAGGAGAATGGAGAACACAGCGCTCCCGTGTACTGGGAACTGCCATAGAACAAAATGGAGAGAACACAGCGCTCTCCTGTACTTGGAACTACTATAGAACAGAATGGAGAACACAGCACTACCCTGTATTGGTAACTGCCATCGAACCCATAGATCACACAGCGCTCCCCGGTACTGGGAACTCCCATAGAACAGAATGGAGAGAACACAGCGCTCCCCTGTACTGGGAACTCCCATAGAGCAGAATGGAGCACACAGCGCTCCCTGTACTGAGAACTCCCATACAACAGAATGAAGAACACAGCGCTCCCCTGTACTGGGAACTCCCATAGAACAGAATAGAGAGAACACGGCGCTTCCTTGTACTGAGAACTCCAATAGAACAGAATGGAGAACACAGCGCTCCCCTGTACTGGGAACTCCCATAGAACAGAATGGAGAACACAGCGCTCCCCTGTACTGGGAACTCCCATAGAGGAGAATGGAGAACACAGCGTTCCCCTGTACTGGGAACTCCCATAGAACAGAATAGAGAGAACACAGCGCTCCCTTGTACTGAGAACTCCCATAGAACAGAATGGAGAACACAGCGCTCCCCAGTACTGGGAACTGCCATAGAACAGAATGGAGAGAACACAGCGCTCACCTCTACTGGGAACTCCCATAGAGGAGAATGGAGAACACAGCGCTCCCCTGTACTGGGAACTCACATAGAACAGAATGGAGAACACAGCGCTCCCCTGTACTGGGAACGCAGAATAGAGAGAACACAGCGCTTTCTTGTACTGGGAACTCCCATAGAACAGAATGGAGAACACAGCGCTCCCCTGTACTGGGAACTCCAGTGGCACAATGTATTATCACACACTCCACTGTGCTGAATCATAGAATAGAATGGAGAAAACCAGGTCCCTGTACGGGAAAATCCCATAGAATAGAATGGAGAAAACAGGTCCCCTGTACGGGGGACTCCCCACGCAGGGAATGGGAACATGCGCCCCCCCTGTACTGGGAATCCCTAGAATAAAGGAGAACACAGCGCTCCCCTGTACTGGTAACTCCCAAGAACAGAAGGGGAAAAACCAGCGCTCCCCTGTACTGGGAACTCACATAGATTAGAATGGAGAACACAGCGCTCCCCTGTACTGGGAACTCCCATAGATGAGAATGGAGAACACAGCGCTCCCCTGTACTGGGAACACAGTGCACAATGTATTATCCACCATGCCACTGTGCTAAATTTAGCAAACCTTATCTTTTTCTAAGCTGTATAAATTTATGACATGTCTGGAATGGCCACATGTTCTCTTTAATGTTACATTTTTTCTGGTTTATTTGTAATTATTTTAGTTTCTTAGCACCAAAATTTTGTGCATTGTGACCATTTTAAACCATTCCTACTTCCCCTCTTGCAAGGCACAAAAAGTATCTAAAACACTTAATAAATGACATGACGTGCACTAGAATCCTGGCTCGTTATGATTAGTAAATCTGCACCATGTGCCACAAAAAAAGTTTTATATCAAAAGACAGAATTAGTCAAAAATCTACACTCTGTGTCTCACAATAATAGTTTTGGACACAAAGGGGCAGAATTCTCATTACTGTCTAATACTCAATGTAAACTTAGACCAGTCTTACAATGCGGCACATGTATCACAGCGTTGCTTCAGGTTTAGATTGTCTTGTTGAAGGGGGAAATGTTTGAAATGATTTAAGGCAGTTTTCTAGGGTAAAAAAAAAGCAGCATTTGTGCAAAAATGTTTGTCTTTTGAGCGGATTTACGTCGAGGTTGCCATATTTGAAAAGTAGTTAGAACTAAGCAAAAAGGGGTGTGGCCTCACATTACTAAATTACTAAAATTTGCACCAAAAAGTGGCGCAAATTAAACCAGGTCCCAGGTGGTTTATTTCTTTTTAAAACAGACACACAGACACTAAAAGATGCAACAAAGTTAGTAAGCCTTAAAGGGAACCTGACACATAGATTATGCCCCCCTTGCTGAGAACAGCACAAGGTAGTGTCAGACCTGCTGTTTCCAGCGCTGTGTCCCTTATTCTGTAAGATGCTGCAGTTTTCGTGTATTTAATGCTCAAATCTTCAGTTTTCAGCCAGAAGAGTCATTCGAAAAGTCCTTCAGAGTCCGTTTTTTTTTCAAACCCCGCCCACCTGAGACTAGCTAGCCTTTGGTGGGCAGGGCTAACACCTGCTCATGAATGAGATTTGAGATTTGAGGGGTAAATGCTCTAAAACTCCAGCATCTTACAGAATGAGGGACACAGCGCTGGAAACGGCAGGTCTGACACTAGCTTGTGCTGCCCTCAGCAAGGGGGGCATAATCTATGTGACCGGTTCCCTTTAAAGAGGTTGTCTCACTACAAAGATTGCTTTTTATGTTAAAGATCTTGCAAAAACAAGTCACTTTGCAATATGTGTCCATTAACAGTGTCCTACCTATTCCTAGATATCCCCTCTTGTATGGGCTGCATCAGCTCCTCAGGTCGCTATAGCTACGGACCTGTTTGATCTCTCCTGATATGGCTGCCAGCGCGGCTGGCCCATAGCTACAGAGCTGTTTTGATCCCTCCTGATAGGGCTTCCAGCTCTGGTTGCTATAGCTACAGACCTGTTTGATCTCTCCTGGTAGGCTGCCAGCACTGGTTGCTATAGCTACAGACCTGGCTTCTACTGCAGCCTAGTGGAAGCCAGTAAGCACGCCCCTGAATTCAAAGTGAAACTAAGAAAACAGGACTGAGGTGAGATGAATCAATGTAGTGAGACAACCCCTTTAAAGAGGTTTTATCACTACAAGGATTAGCTTTCAACATGTAGGGAACGGTAAATGAAGACCTTTGCTAAATACATTTTTTTTTATATTGCCAAGGTTAGGAGATAGGAAAGATTTTATCTGCTCTGAGTGCACAAAGTTATCTGGTTACCACATACTCCCTTTCCCCAAAAAAAAAAAAGGGGGTGACGTCATCTAGTCGGCGGCAGAGTCTTTACCCTTGAGGGCACGCCCCCCACGCATGGACAAAACCGGGGGTTTATCCGACAGTATTTGTCCTTTTTTCCCCCAACCCCCCCCCAGGAGGGGGGGGGCGGTTTGTTCCCCCGCGATGAGGGGAGAAAACCCCCCCCCCCTTCACTTTGAATGCACATTTCCGTCCGAAAACCGAAGGGAAGATTTGCTTGTAGAATTTTTTTGGGGGCGGAAACCCCGGGGGGGAAAAAGGGGGGCGGAAACCCTGCAGTGGAGACTGCTGCACGGGTTTTCCATAGAAGCAGGCAGTATGAATCTGAAGCTGCTTGCGACTCTGTGAAACAGCAAAGGTGAGAAAACCCCTTTAATAATTTGGCGCATTTTACTCCAGTGCAAGCATAGTTTCTGCCATTCTTATGACATTTTCCCCAGAATTCTCAGTTTTGTAAAATTTCTGATTTTATATTGTTATGCATTTTTAGTTTACAAAATTCACATTTTATTACGAAATGGATCGTTTACCAATAAAATACTTTGGTACCTATGTAAAAAAATGAGGAAAAAAGGCCTGAATTCCCCCTGGGATCCCAAAGGCCCTTTGCACCAGTAGGAAAAAGTTCAGGAGACCAATATGGAGAACCAGATCATAGACGTATGATATAATAGACGTATGATATAATAGGAGTATGATATAATAGACGTATGATATAATAGGAGTATGTTAAAGAGTAGATAAATAGGGGATGATTAAATAGAGTATGAAAAATAAGTAGATATAAAAGGAGATGAAAATAATATATTAAAAGAGTATTAACTAGGATAATATAAAAAACTATGTATAAAAGGAAGATGAAAAAATAGGGTATATTAAAAAAAGTATGAAATTTAAAAGGTAGATTTAATAGACGTAGATATAATAGGGTAGATATAATAGGGGTATGAATTTAAAAGAGTATAATAAGGGGTATGATAAAAAATAGGGTTTTCATTAAAGACTATGTATAATTTTGGGGTTGATATAAAGGAATGATATAAAGATATATAAATAGAGTATTTAAAAAAAAATAGATAATACAGTAAAGGAGTAAGAAATAATAGGGGTATGATAAATGCTAGATAAATAGGGGATATATAATAGGGAGTATCATAAATAGGAGTAGATTTAAAGGGGGTACATATAATAGCGTATGAAAAATAAGTAATTTGGGGTTGATATAAAAGTACGATATAATGGGGTAATATAATAAAGATGATATAATAGGAGTATTTTTAATAGGAGTTGATAAAAAAGTATGATATAATAGACGTATGATATAATAGGGTTTATGATAAAAATAGGAGTAGTTTTAAAATAACGATGATATAATAAGAAATATAATAGGAGTATGATAAAAGGTATGAATAATAGACTAGTAAAAGGAGTATGAATAAAATAAGATGATAATAGGAGTATGAAAACAAGCCTCCGCCATCCGCCGGGGGGGTCAGTCTCCAAACCCACAAACTTCCAAAAACCCTTTTTCATTTTTTCTGACTCCCCGGCGAGCTGTGAAAAATTCATGAAAGCTTCGGATTCAGGTCTCTTTCAATTCATACAACTTTAATCAGAGATGTTTCCAAATTTGTCTTTTGTTTTGTTTGAACAGATCGATTTCTCATCTCAAAGAGAAATATATTGTTAGAGACGTCTGGGAGAGCGACTCCAGCACCCGGTGCACCTACTCAGCTGTGAAGGAGGCTGTCACTCACCGAGCAGACCGCACCCAGCTTCCTAAGGGCCCCTGTGGGCGACCACAGACCAGATGGAAGCACCCACTAGTAGAGAGGCTTGTGTGAGGCCGTGCAAATCTAGGAAACATGGTAGGAGACTCATTGAGGATTTTTCTTCCAGAGGGAAAAGGATCATATAACCCTATATATCACAGAGCTCAGCTCCTCTCCTCTATCATATAACCCTATATATCACAGAGCTCAGCTTCTCTCCTCTATCATATAACCCTATATATCACAGAGCTCAGCTTCTCTCCTCTATCATATAACCCTATATATCACAGAGCTCAGCTTCTCTCCCGCTATCATATAACCCTATATATCACAGAGCTCAGCTTCTCTCCCGCTATCATATAACCCTATATATCACAGAGCTCAGCTCCTCTCCCTCTATCATATAACCCTATAAATCCCAGAGCTCAGCTCCTCTCCTCTATCATATAACCCTATATATCACAGAGCTCAGCTCCTCTCCCTCTATCATATAACCCTATATATCACAGAGCTCAGCTCCTCTCCTCTATCATATAACCCTATATATCACAGAGCTCAGCTTCTCTCCTCTATCATATAACCCTATATATCACAGAGCTCAGCTTCTATCCCTCTATCATATAACCCTATATATCACAGAGCTCAGCTTCTCTCCTCTATCATATAACCCTATATATCACAGAGCTCAGCTCCTCTCCTCTATCATATAACCCTATATATCACAGAGCTCAGCTTCTCTCCTCTATCATATAACCTTATATATCACAGAGCTCAGCTCCTCTCCCTGTATCACATAACCCTATATATCACAGAGCTCAGCTCCTCTCCCTGTATCACATAACCCTATATATCACAGAGCTCAGCTCCTCTCCCTCTATCATATAACCCTATATATCACAGAGCTCAGCTTCTCTCCTTTATCATATAACCCTATATATCACAGAGCTCAGCTTCTCTCCTCTATCATATAACCCTATATATCACAGAGCTCAGCTCCTCTCCTCCATCATATAACCCTATATATCACAGAGCTCAGCTCCTCTCCCTCTATCATATAACCCTATATATCACAGAGCTCAGCTCCTCTCCTCTATCATATAACCCTATATATCACAGAGCTCAGCTTCTCTCCCTCTATCATATAACCCTATATATCACAGAGCTCAGCTTCTATCCCTCTATCATATAACCCTATATATCACAGAGCTCAGCTTCTCTCCCTCTATCATATAACCCTATATATCGCAGAGCTCAGCTCCTCTCCTCTATCATATAACCCTATATATCACAGAGCTCAGCTTCTCTCCTCTATCATATAACCCTATATATCACAGAGCTCAGCTCCTCTCCCTCTATCACATAACCCTATATATCACAGAGCTCAGCTCCTCTCCCTCTATCACATAACCCTATATATCACAGAGCTCAGCTCCTCTCCCTCTATCATATAACCCTATATATCACAGAGCTCAGCTTCTCTCCTTTATCATATAACCCTATATATCACAGAGCTCAGCTTCTCTCCTCTATCATATAACCCTATATATCACAGAGCTCAGCTCCTCTCCTCTATCATATAACCCTATATATCACAGAGCTCAGCTTCTCTCCTCTATCATATAACCCTATAAATCACAGAGCTCAGCTTCTCTCCCTCTATCATATAACCCTATATATCACAGAGCTCAGCTTCTCTCCTCTATCATATAACCCTATATATCACAGAGCTCAGCTTCTCTCCTCTATCATATAACCCTATATATCACAGAGCTCAGCTCCTCTCCTCTATCATATAACCCTATATATCACAGAGCTCAGCTCCTCTCCTCTATATTATAACCCTATATATCACAGAGCTCAGCTCCTCTCCTCTATCATATAACCCTATATATCACAGAGCTCAGCTCCTCTCCTCTATCATATAACCCTAGATATCACAGAGCTCAGCTCCTCTCCTCTATCATATAACCCTATATAATCCAGAGCTCAGCCTCCCTCCTTATCATATTAACCCTATACATCATAGGGTTTTCAAGCTTCTCTCCTCCATATCAAAATACAAGTGCAATGCATGCCACAGCCACATGTACTAATACAATGGTGCAGATTAGAGGTACTTTGTGGTTTAACATTTGCTGCTGTGGCATGCTTGCACTTGTAGTTCCACAGCAGCTAGTAGCTGTGGAAGTACAAATGCCAGTATGCCATAGCAGTACATGAGAGACAGAAAATAAGGTAAAATCTTCTAAACAGAGATACAGACAAGAAAACAAACCCTTCCTGCACTATTCAAAACTAAAAAAAGGAGAAAAAAAATGCATTGGGGTTGGAGAGTAACATTTTAATAAATGTATCTGTTCTAAGACTTACCATACCAATACAACTTAAAGGGGTTTTTTGCCACAAAGTCATACCTCATTATCCAGCTTCAGCTTCAGTTGTGCTCAAAAGGGGCGTAGTGTGAGACTGCATATCATGTGAACCAACACGCTTGACATCACCATGTCTTTCCTCACAGTGTGCTCACTCTAGTCAAACAAAGGTCTGTTTATGTAAAGAGCTGCGATTAGTTACAATGTAGCTGAGTGGTTAGCACTTTTGCTTTTCAGCATAGAGGTTGTAGGTTCAAATCCCTGCAGAAGCCAAACTTATGGATTTCTCTTTGTCTCAATGTACACACCTGATTGAGGTTTCTTTTTTCTTTTTATTTATTTGCACTGTTTGACTAGTTACTAAGGAGTACAGAGGACGGGAGTAGAATGACAGCACCTGGGGTTGAACACTTGCTCAGCAGTCAGTGTGTGGATTAACTAAGGAGTACAAGGACAGGAATATAATGACAGCCCTGGGGTTTGGATTACACGCTCAGCATTGAGGTGGGTGTTATTACAAAGAGTACAAGGACATGATAAGAATAGATCAGCACCTGGGGGTTGAACAACAAACGCTTCAGCATTGAGTGTTTGTTAAATACTAAGTGAGTACAGTAGAAGGAAGTAAATGACTCTCACCTGGGGTAGGACACTCGCTCAGCCAGTAGAGTGTGTGGTGAATACAACGATTACAGAGGACATGGAGTAGAATGGACATCACCTGGGGATTGCCGGGTCTCTCAGCACGTAGATGTGGGGTGATTACAAAGGAGTTACAAGAGGAACAGGAATAGAAATGACAGCACCTGGTGTTTGGATACTCCTCTCAGCAGTGAGTTGTGTGATTACTAATGTGAGTACAGAGACAGCAGGAGTAGAATAGACGCAGCCTGAGTTGTGTAACGCGCACGCTCAGAGCAGTGAGTGTGTGTGATTATCTATAGGAAGTAAAGAAGGACAGAGTATAATTGACAGCAACCTGGGTGATGACACACGCTCAGCATTGAGTTTGTTAGATTAGCTAAGGAGTACAGAGACATGAGTAGAAAGAACAGCACCATGGGTTTGGACACTCGCTCAGCAGTGATTGTTGTATGAATTACTAAGAATGCAAGGACAGAGTAAATGACAGCACCTGGGGTTGGACCCTCGATCAGCAGTGAGTGTGTGCAATTTACTAAGGTAGTACAGGAGGACGGAGAAGAATGACAGCACCTGGGTTGAACACAGGCTCAGGCAGTGAGAGTGTATTATTACTAAGGAAAGTACTGAGGACAGGATTAGAATGGACAGCACCAGGGTTGGACACGTCAGCTCAGTCAGTGAGTGTGTTGATTACTAAGGATTACAGTGGACAGGATAGAATGACAGCACCTGGGGGTTGGACGCCTCGCGTCACAGATAGAGTGTGATTTGGATTACTAAGGAGACAGAGACATGGATAGAAATGACAGCACCTGGGTTTGGACACTACTCGCTCAGCAGTTGAGTGGTGTATGATTACTATGAGTTGTCAGAGGACAGGAGTATAATGACAGCACCTGGGATTGGACACACGCTCAGCAGTGAGTGAGGTGTGAGAATACAAATAGCAACTGATGACCGGAAATAAATGAAGCAACCTGGGGTTGGACACTCGCTCAGCAGTGAGTGTGTGTGTGATTACTAAGTGAGCACAGAGGACAGGAGTAAAGAATGACAGCACCTGGGGTTGGACCTCGCTCAGCAGAGATGTTGCTGATATACTAAGGAGTACAGAGGACGGGAGTAGAAAGACAGACACCTGGGGTTGGAACACATCGCTCACAGTGAGTGTGTGTGATTACAAAGATGTACAGAGGAACGGTGATTAGAATGACGAGCAACCTGGGTTGGACACTCGCTCAGCCTGATGTGTGATTTACTCACGCATGGAAGACGACTGGCAGTAGCTGCCTGAGAGGAAGGTTATGTCTGGGCATAGTGCGAACCAGGACAGAGGAGTTCTCGAGTCACTGGTCGATCCCTTGAGACCGAGCTGTACACTATGGAACACTAAGGGAGCAGCTAAAACAAAAATGTGCAGAATGTATAATAAATAATAAAAGATAGGAACGTGGAAAATGTTTATTATTTTAATTATTCTTCCATCTCAATTTTACTTTGTGGCAAAACCCCTTTGAGAACAAACCTGCAGTCCCTATCTCGTTTGTAACCAAGAGACTGGTGGGCCCAAAAGGCAGCCCCCCTGCGAGAGGGCCCTAGCTACACCAGCCCCCCACTCCTGACCCCGGCTGCCATGACATTTATAAATCTCCCACTCTCAATATTTATTATAATCCAGAGTCACCCTAAAGTAAAAGCCAGAACAAATGATATCCAGTAAACGAGTAATACACTAAACCTGTGCTGGTAACTGTACCGTCCTCAGCATCACTAGGGCTGTAAATAGCAAGCAGATCCTATCTATCATGTTACTCCATAAATTTACATTTCGACTCACACCCGATTCTTTGTGACTGCGCTGCCTTCACGCACCTATCTTCTTCCTCATCAAAATTACATAGGGTGGATGACCGGTGCTCCTTACGTGGCACGAGTGATCTGTGCTCATCCTCCTGTGAACAAGCTGAGCTAATCCAGACCTGGTGATGTCACAGGCAAGAGCCAAGAACCTCAATTAAAGGAATTCTCCACTTTAGATCAACAGAAGCTTCCACTGAAGATGAACTGACTACAGGGTGTCCTGCAATCTGGGGTTGGAGAAAATTTGGATCCTGGCCATTGTAACCACATAGATGCTGCAATCAGCGTAACTACAGCACCTAGGAGGTTATACAGGAGGGGGTGTCCCCTTCCACCTCCTGATTGACCTCCCTCCTCTATCACTCTGATGTGGGTGCAGGGTGCCAAACAGTTGTCATTAGAGGTGTAATTTGAATCTCCTGGGCCCCAGTGCAAAATCTATAAAGGGGCCCCTACCTACCATGTGTATTATGTGTGCAAAATCTGTAAAGGGGCCCCTACCAACCATGTGTCTTATGTGTGCAAAGTCTATAATGGGGCCCCTACCTACCATTTGTCTTCTTATGTGTGCAAAATCTATAAAGGGGCCCCTACCTACCATGTGTCTTCTTCTGTGTGCAAAATCTATAAAGGGGCCCCTATCTACCATATGCCATTTTTAATACTGGTGTCTTCTTATGTGGCCGAGAAGCCACTGGGCCCCTTAAAGGGGTTGTCCTCCACTAATTTATGTCATCTCACACCTACAGTCGCTGTTTCCTTGCTTTCCCACTTTGACAATTCAGGGCGTGTATATTACTGGCTATCCACTAGGCAGCAGTAGAATCAAGTCTGTAGCTATCCAACCAGCGCTGGCAGCCTAACAGGAGAGATTGAACATGTCTATGTAGCTATAGTGAACCAGTGCTGACCAGCCTATCAGGAGAGATTGAAACATGTCAGTACTATAGAGACCGTGAGCTGACAGCCAATCCTAGGAGATATCAAACAGGTCTGTAGCTATAGGCGACCTAGTGCTGCCTGTCCTATAAGGAAGATCAAACTAGTCTGTAGCTATAGGCCAACCAGGCGCTAGGCAGCCTATCAGATAGATGAACATGCTCTGTATCTATAGCGACCAGGTGCTGACAGCCTATCAGGAGAGATCAAACATGTCTGTAGCTATAGCAACCATTGCTAGGCAGCCTATCGGATAGATTTGAACAGGTCTGTAGCTATAGTGACCTAGGAGCCATGATGCAGCCGCCCATAACAGAGAGTATCGATATCAATGAATAGGTAGGACACTGTAATGGATCCATATTGCAAAGTGACTTTGGTATATTCTGCAAGATCTTTAACAAAAAAAGCAGCGATCCCTGTATTGAGAACGACCCCGTTTAAGGTTTAGTGCCGGTAGTGACTGATTACTCTGCCCCCCCCCCTATAGTTACACCCCTTGTCGTCATGGCAGCTTAATGGGACACTTACAGATCTCATTCTTGAGGCTTGTGTACTGTAATTAAGATATCTTATTTTTGTACTTAAAATATCAGTGATATCTTTCTTAACGATATACTTGACCCCTGAGGAATGTCCACAAACAAACACCGTTGAGACCAGTAAACAGCGACGGTCTTTTGTATTTTGTTTTATATAGGATCACAATTTTCACTTTAAAACACGTCGCTAATAGGTGTATTAGGGTAATTGATGAAGTAAAGGTTCCAGGTAGTGGGTTTCGTCCTTATCGAGAACGCATGTCACCTACATCTTCACTTTTAGGCAGTTAGTGTATAGGGGTTTATAGGGTCAGCTTATCCGTTGGCCGCTACCTACCTCTGTATTTTAGAGGCATAGTGCTTTGGTTCAATTTTCTTTTTTGATTACAGTATTGTTTTATTGGTATTAATAAAAGTTATATTTTACAGTTTAGTCCAGTGATATTTACCGATTTATAAACTGTATTACTACATTGGCATTAGGGGGGTTGCCCTTTATCACCCTTCTTGTATTTAAGCTTAATGAAGGCCCCCAGGCCTGGCCATCTTACTGCTCCTATAAAGAGAAGAGCCATGATCGTATGCTATTCTGCAATATATTAATATTACGGAACAGTGTATAAGTGATCATACCCCCTAGGGGAGGACTAAAAATATTTTTAAAAAATCTAAAAGTTTTAAAAATATAAAAAAAAAATGAAAAGTGTAATTCACCTTCCCATAACCTATTTTTACAAATAAAGCTGAACAAAACTGGTATCACCACATCTATAATGTTCCAATTTATCCATTACTGTGGTACCCAACTCCACTTGGTATAAGGCCGGGTTCACATGGCGTATAGCGTGGTGTACCTGTGCGCGCCGCTATACGTCTGCTGTCGGAAGTACGTGCTGGCCAGCTCTGTCCCGGGTCCCGCTAAGCTTCACTTTTACCTAAATTGACGGTCATTTCTTTCTATGGGCGCTCCCTCCACACCGGGGAGTATGTCTGAAAATCATAGCACTCGCTGAGTGCTATGATTTTACCCTATTTGCGGGGCGTACTTTGGGCACATTGCAGCGCGGTTACGCTCCGAGGTAAGCCCCGCTAACACACCCTGTGAACACCCGCAAAGTCCTGTTTGGACTCAAAAAAATTTAGTTTGGTATACATCATTTGCTTGGAATCAGACTCGAGGAGGCCTGGACCTGCATGGCAGCGGACGCCTAACAGAGGAGCTCAGCACAACTTTCAGCAGGTTATCTTAAAGGGGTCGTCTCACTACAAGGATTGCTGCTTTTTATGTTAAAGATCTTGCAAAAACCAGACGCTTTGTAATATGTGTCCATTAACAGTGTCCTACCTATTCCTAGATATCCCCTGTTGTATGGGCTGCATCAGCTCCTCAGGTCGCTATAGCTACAGATCTGTTCAATCTCTCCTGATAGGCTGTCAGCACTGGTTGCTATAGCTACAGACCTGTTCAATCTCTCCTGATAGGCTGACAGCACTGGTTGCTATAGGTACAGACCTGTTCAATCTCTCCTGATAGGCTGCCAGCACTGATTGCTATAGCTACAGACCTGTTCAATCTCTCCTGATAGGCTGCCAGCAATGATAGCTATAGCTACATACCTTTATAAACTATCCTGATAGGCTGCCAGCACTGATAGCAATAGCTACAGACCTGTTGCATCTCTCCTGATAGGCTGTCAGCGCTGATTGCTATAGCTACATACCTGTTTGATCTCTCCTGATAGGCTGCCAGCAACGGTCGCTATAGCTACAGACTGTTCGATCTCTCCTGATAGGCTGCCAGCACTGGTCGCTATAGCTATAGACCTGGTGTCCTCGGCAGCTCATCATTGCAGGCCAGAAGAAGCCAGTAAAAACGCCATTGCATTCAAGAACAGGACTCAGCTAAGATGAATCAATGTAGTGAGACAACCCTTTTAAGCAATTACAAAGGTTTTAGCAGCTGCTGCTTCCGGAGGTGAGCGCTGCTTTGGCCGTACTCTCCTCGTGACTTTTATTATCAAGCACTGTCATTTCTCTCATAAGTGCCGTCTCTATAGCCGCGGTCTCGTCCGCATCTTTACACCTGATTCTCTCATCTTCTGCTCCGGCTTATATGGAGAATAGTCTGCACGGTAGCCTGCTCGTTCCGAGTATGCAGCAGTGTGCATGAGGGCTTTTGGGACTTCGGTACACCTCTCTCACTTACCTTCCGGTAGACCCGCCATCTTCAACCTTCTGCAGAGTTACGGTGGTCTAGCTCTGCTAAAATACAGTCACCTTGTGGGCATCCACAGCTCATGCTCCCCACTATTACAGCTTCATCCAGGCTGCCTTTGGAGGACGTGAGTATATTGTGGATGATACACATCAATCCTATTGCTACTATTATTGGCTGGCTATCGCGAATGGGATAGGGACTGTAGGTTTGTTCTTAAATTAAATTTATACAGAAATCGGAACAGGTAGATTTATTAAAAGTTAGGTTTTTTTTTTTAGTTTTGGACAGGGCAGGGAAGGGTTTTTACATTTGTTTCGCTGTCTGGGCCCCTGTTAAGAAGTTTTTTCCCCCCATTTTGCTGCTGGGGCCCATCCCTGGAACTTGTCGTTCCACCCCAGGGCTGTGGAGCCCGGCCCAACCCAAAACCCCGGGACTCCGACTCCAATTTCCCCCAAAACCCTCCGACCCCCGGTCCCAGACCCCCGGCCCCCGACCCCCCCACCCCCCGGGGCCCGGGTTTTTAAGGGGGGGATAACTTTTATGTAGAAAAAATTGAAACATCCCCTTTTTTTAACCCCTTTATGATCCCAATAATCAAGCTATTTGGGTAAAACCAGACTCCCGACAAGCAAAAGGGTAACAATTTTTTGTTTCTTTTAAAAATTTTTTTAAGGAAGAAGGACCCAGGGGGCCCGATTTTTGGTTTCCAGATATGATTAAATCTGCCCGGGGAGCCCGAAGGTTTCCCGGCCCCAGTGCTAAAAAACCAAAGGGGGGATTTCCCAAATATAAAAAAAATTAAAAAAAATTTAAATTTTTTAAATTTTTTTAGGAGCAAAACGTAACAATGCTTACAGGAAAGAATCTGAAAGAACTAAAAAAGATTTAAAATACTTGCAAGTAAAATTTTATGATAAATGAAAGATGATTTGTATAAAAAATTGTTTCTTTGCTTTTAAAAACAACGGGGACCCAAAAATTTTTATATTTTTTGGGGAGTGGTCCAAATTTTAGGGATCAATGGAACCCCTT
The DNA here is from genome assembly GCA_025379985.1 of Phyllomedusa bahiana. NCBI lineage: Eukaryota > Metazoa > Chordata > Amphibia > Anura > Hylidae > Phyllomedusa > Phyllomedusa bahiana. Next base: position 4,450 of record JAODAL010029458.1, on the reverse strand, counting down.
GAAAAATAGGCCCCGATTCCGGGAATCCCACCCCCGGGTTCCCCCGGTCTCTCTGTGTGGAACATGGAATAAAAGTGCCAGCAAGTCCCATAAGTCTCCAATTGAAAAACTAGGGGCAAAATGTAAGACGGAAGGTGTAAGTCTGTATAAAAAAACAGATTTCATTTTTTTTCCCTTTGTTTTTCCTAGGGGAAAAAGGGTTTGGTTAAGTCCCAAAGCGACGGGAAACGGATTAATCAATTTTTACCAATGGTTACTGTTTATTTTCCCACAGGGGGAAAACCCCGTAAAAAAAAAAATTTTCCCAATACAACTTTTTTTGGGGGGGAAATTTTAAATTACCCAGAATATATGATCAAAAAGTTACCTGCTACCCAATTTTGGTAAAATTTAAAAAAATACACAAAAATTCCTGAAAAAATGGGGCCCTGAACGGGGCCCCCTGGGCAGAAAAATAAAAAAGTTATTGGTTGCGGCAAAAAAAGGCGCAAATTGAAACCAAAAAAATTTAAACATTTTTTTTTTTTTTTAAATCTACTTAATCATAACAAAAAATTCTACAATTTTGGTACCCCAAAAAGAATTTTTCCCTCCCTGCGGGGAAAAAAATTTAAATTTTTTTTTTCCTACCAAAAGGGTGAACCCCAAAAAAAGTGACCCCACCCCCCCTCCCCCCCCCCAAACAATAATGTTTTTTTTTCATGTTCCAGACAACTAAGATTTTTTTTGGAGGGGAGAGGGGGAGGTGTCTCTCAGTATATTCTATGGGATGTTCAATGGCGCTTTTAAATATTTACTTTCTTGCCCTTGCAAAAAAAAATTTAAAAAAAACAACCCCTTTTTCATAGGTCTATGGAGATGGAAAATTAAAAAAGTTATGGCTCTTGGACACGGGTGGAGGGATGAAAAAGAAAAAACGTGAAAAAGCTGCAACCTTAAAAGGGTTAAAAGGTCCCCCCCCCTCCTCCAGAAAAAAAACCCAAAAAACCTCATAGGTCTATTTAGTTGGAAAATGTAAAAATCAATGTGACGGGAAGGAGGTTGGACTTTCAGGGTAGAAGAGAAGTTTGTGCTGTTGATCTATGTTCCCAGTGACTGACAGCAAGCGGAGATCTTGAAAATGGTGAACATAGTGCTCCCCTGTACTGGGAACTCCCATAGAACAGAATGGAGAACACAGAGCTCCGCTGTACTGGGAACTCCCATAGAACAGAATGGAGAGAACACAGCGCTCCCCTGTACTGGGAACTCCCATAGAACAGAATGGAGAACACAGCACTCCCCTTTACTGGGAACTCCCATAGAACAGAATGGAGAACACAGAGCTCCCCTGTACTGGGAACTCCCATAGAACAGATTGGAGAGAACACAGCGATCCTCCATACGGGGAAAACTCCCATGAAAACAGATTGGAGAGAACACAGCGCTCCTCTGTACTGGGAACTCCCATAGAACAGATTGGAGAGAACACAGCGCTCCTCTCGTACTGGGAACTCCATAAAAACAGATTGGAGAGAAAAGCGCTCTTCATATGGGAACTCCATAGAACAGTTGGAGAGAACACAGCGCTCCCCTGTACTGGGAACTCCATGACAGAATGGAGAACACAGCGCTCCCTGTACGGGGAACCCCATGAACGAATGGAACACAGCGCTCCTCTGTACTGGGAAACTCCCATAGAACAGAATGGAGAACCCCAGCACTCCCCTTTACTGGGAACTCCCATAGAACAGAATGGAGAACACATGCTCCCCTGTACTGGGAACTCCATAGAACAGATTGGAGAGACACAGCTCTCCTCTGTACTGGGAAATCCCATAGAACAGAATGGAGAAAACACAGCGCTCCCCTGTACTGGGAACTCCCATAGAACAGAATGGAGAACACAGCGCTCCCCTTAGGGGAAAACTCCCATAGAACAGAATGGAGAACACAGCGCTCCCATTTACTGGGAACCCCCATAGAAAAAATTTGGAAAAACACAGTGCTCCCTGTACTGGGAATCCATAGAACAGAATGGAGAAACACAGTGCCCCCCTGTACTGGGAACTCCCATAGAACAGAATGGAGAAACACAGCGTCCTCTGTACTGGGAACTCCCATTAGAACAGAATGGAGAAAACACAGCGCTCCCTGTACTGGGAACGCCATAGAACGAAATGGAGAACACAGCGCTCCCCTGTACTGGGAACTCCCATAGAACAGAATGGAGAACACAGCGCTCACTGTACTGGGAACTCCCCAAAGAAAAGAATGGAGAGAACAAAGAGCTCCCCTGTACTGGGAACACCCATAGACAGAATGGAGAGAAAAAAGCGCCCCCCTGTACTGGGAACTCCCATAGAACAGAATGGAAAAACACATCGCTCCTCTGTACCGGGATCTCCCATAGAACAGAATGGAGAAACACAGTGCTCCCCTGTACTGGGAACTCCATAGAAGAATGAAGAACACAGGTCCTCTGTATGGAACTCCATAGAACAGAATGGAGAAACACGCACTCCCCTGTACTGGGAACTCCTATAGAACAGAATGGAGAACACAGCGCTCCCCTGTACTGGAACTCCCATAGAGCAGAATGGAGAACACAGCGCTCTCCTGTACTGGGAACTCCCACAGAACAGAATGGAGAAAACAAAGCGCTCCCCTGTACTGGGAACTCCCATAGAACAGAATGGAGAGAACAAAGCGCTCCCCTGTACTGGGAACTCCCATAGAACAGAATGGAGAACACATCGCTCCTCTGTACTGGGAACTCCCATAGAACAGAATGGAGAGAACACAGCGCTCCCCTGTACTGGGAACTCCCATAGAACAGAATGGAGAGTCGTGCGCACATGCCACCAGCTCTCCATTCTGAGCCGACACTTTTGGGGGCCTGGTCCTAAAGTTAGGTGCTGGTCTTACTATTGGGGTCTGTATCTATCACACATTAATGGCATGTCCTAGCCAGTTGTGGTCTCGTACGATTCTCCATTCTGTTGTATGGGAGTTCCCAGTACAGGGGAGCGCTGTGTTCTCCATTTGCTCTATGGAGTTCCCTGTACGGGGAGCGCTGTGTTCTCCATCTGTTCTATGGGAGTTCCCAGTACAAGGGGAGCACTGTGTTTTCTCTATTCTGTTCTATGGGATTTCCCCAGTACAGGGGAGCGCTGTGTTCTCCCATTTGTTCTATGGGAGTTCCCATTTACAGGGGAGTGCTGTGTTTCTCCATTCTGTTCTTTTGGGAGTTCCCAGTACAGGGGAGTGCTGTGTTCTCCATTTGTTCGATGGGAGTTCCCAGTACAGGGGAGCGCTGTTGTTCTCCATTCTCTTCTATGGGAGTTCCCAATACAGGGGAGTGCTGTGTTCTCTCCATTCTGTTCTATGGGATTTCCCCCAGTACGGGGAGTGCTGTGTTCTCCATTCTGTTCTATGGGAGTTCCCAGTACAGGGGAGCGCTGTGTTCTCCATTCTGTTCTTGTGCAGTTCCCGGTACAGGGGAGCGCTGTGTTCTCCACTCTTTTATGGGAGTTTCTTGTACAGGGGAGCGCTGTGTTCTCTCCATTCTGTTCTATAGGAGTTCAAAGTAAAGGAGAAAACTGTGTTCTCCATTCTGTTCGATGGGAGTTCCCAGTACAGGGGAGCGCTGTGTTCTCCATTCTTTTTCTGTGGGAGTTCCTTGTACAGGGGAGCGCTGGGTTCCCCCATTCTGTTCTATGGGAGTTCCTTGTACAGGGAGCGCTGTGTTCCCCAAATTCTGTTCTTGGGAGTTTCCCAGTACGGGGGCGCTTGTTTCTCTATTCGATGGGATTCCAGTACAGGGGAGTGCTGTGTTCTCTCCATTCTGTTCTATGGGAGTTCCCAGTACGGGGAGCACTGTGTTCTCTCCCATTCTCCTCTAGGGAGTTCCAGTTCAGGGGGCGCTGTGTTTCCATTCTGTTCTATGGGAGTTCGCAGTACAGGGGAGCGCTGTTTTTCTCCATTCTGTTCTATGGGAGTTCCCGTACAGGGGAGCGCTGTGTTCTCCCCATTCTGCCTATGGGAGTTCCATACAGGGGGCGCTGTGTTCTCCATTCTGTTCTATGGGGTTCCATACAGGGGGGGCGTTGTTCTCCCCTTTCTGTTTATGGGATTTTCCCAGTACAGGGGAAACTGTGTTCTTCTTCTCCCTATTTGGTTCCAGTAAGTGGAGTGCTGTGTTCTCCATTCTGTTCTAGGGGAGTTCCCATTTACGGGGAGCCCGTGACCCACCCTCCTTCCCTGTAGTGTGTAGCCTGTGGCCATCCGCCTTCAGCCATCTTTATTCACCCAGCCCAGTGCACCTGCTTCCTGCGTCCTCTCTGTTCTAGGGTGATACGACCCCTATAGTCCTCATTACCTGCTGGCCGCCTCCAGACTCCATGCTGGGCGCGCTGCTGTCATTGGGGGGCCGGGCCCGGCTCAGCCCGGGGCTGGGAGAGATGGGGAC
>JAODAL010029457.1:0-51557 GCA_025379985.1 Phyllomedusa bahiana | reverse complement strand
ATTCACCCAACTCCGTCCCCTTATGTAATCTCCATCCATAACCTCCCCCCATACATCTCTACCCTAATCTCTTGATACCTCCCCTCATGTAATCTCCATCCATAACCTCCCCCCATACATCTCTACCCTAATCTCCTGATACCTCCCCTTATGTAATCTCCATCCATAACCTCCCCCCATACATCTCTACCCTAATCTTCTGATACCTCCCCTCATGTAATCTCCATCCATAACCTGTCCCCCCATACATCTCTACCCTAATCTCCTGATACCTCCCCTCATGTAATCTCCATCCATAACCTGTCCCCCCATACATCTCTACCCTAATCTTCTAATAACTCCCCCATGTAATCTCCCCTCTCATACATCTCTGATGAGGCTCAGCATGGAGGGAGCACAATATGAGATTCACAGGAAGGTGGAGACTTGCTTTTCAGCAGCCAGAATACAAAGGTGGTAGAACAGCCTGCAATAGACCTCAGCAAGGCATGATTGGAGCTGTATTCTGGTCCCCACATGGACAACTGATAGTTACAGGGTGGAGCCGTCAGTGTGGTGACAGGTACTAGATGGAGACATTGGTGCGGTGTTGGGTAATGGGTGGAGCTGGCGGTGCAGTGACGGGTACAGGGTGGAGGTGGCGGTGTATTGACTTCAAGGAAAGCTGAGCTTGGATGCTGCATTGAAGACAGATTCGAATATGCAGCGTTTGGAAGACTGATAAGTAAGGAGTTACAGTAGTCAGGATGGGAAGGCATTAGGGCAATAATAAGGGGTTTTCCCATTTCCATAGTGAGATAAGGCGAATTCTGGAGATGATTTTCAGGTGCAGAAAACATGGTAAGTAGATGAGGTAGGTGCAAAAGTTCAGGTTTGGGGAGAGGACATGTTGTTAGGGAAAAAGCCAGATTGTCACTGGGGTTTTGTAGTGGCACAGGGGTGATGCCGCAGGAAGAGGTTGATGGCTGAAAGCCAAATCTGCTGATAGTGTCCAATGGGAGCCGTATAGAGAGGAGAGGATCTAGAACTGATCTTAAAACATCACAAAAACCCTTCATATTTGGTATCACTGGAATCTCACCGACCTGCAGAAAACAGAGAACACATCATTTATACACAGAGGAAACTCCCCACCACCCCCCTCACCCCCACCCCTTTTCTATGTTGATAAAAAGAAATAAAGTTCTTGCTTTTGGAAGACATGGAGGAAAAAAATGAGGAGCAAAAAAAATATGACCGTCTGTCAGGAAGGGGTTAAGCATCATTTCCGTGCCCTTCATAGGAAGTTAATATACAATTGTGACAAGTGATACTTGGAATTTTCTGAGTGTTTTAGAAAGTCTGACCCTTGTTACAGTCCAATGTGAATGAATCCACTGATTTCCTAACGTCTGACCTTTCTGGCCTACAAACCTAGAGACCTCCTCCAATAGATGACCGCACTCCTCATCCCTTTCCAGAATATTCCACCCTCTGGTTACTTTGTCTAATAAGGTTGGCTCTGATCATCTGTTATGTACAGTTATATTCCTGAGGTTTTGTATCCTAATTATGTCTGGTGAGGCCTCTGCTACCTCTTCATCTCTCTTCCTATTTCCCCAAACCACACCCTGTTCTGCTATGCTACCCATATCCTTATAAACATTTGGGGGAGGTGGGGTGAAAGCTTTCTGGTCCCGCTCTGTTCTTCCAATCCCTGGGTTTAGAACACATGGTGGTACATAACACGTTCCCCTTCTTCCACATCCAAATATTTGACAGCCTAGGCCCCCTTCCCAACCATGAACATTTACTGGGATAATACATTGAGCAAATACCTTACCACACATATCACTATCATACTACTGCCAAACAAATCCCACTATACTACATAAGGACCTGATTATACAGCCAGATCACGACCACAAATTACCACCATATAGTGACTAAATAATACCCTTACACTATTACTAAATAAAGATCAGTATACAAAGACCAATATTACAACTATACAGTGCCCATATAGTGGTAGATACCAGTATACACAGACTCTGCAGACTGTATATTACCTCCATACAGTGACCATATAGTTGTAAATACCAGTGTCCACAGGCTCTGCAGACTGTATATTACCTCCATACAGTGACCATATGTTGTAATACCAGTGTACACAGGCCTGCAACTATATATTACCCCAACGTGACCATAAGATTGTAAATAAACCCGTGTCCACAGGCTCTGCAGACTGTATATTACCTCCATACAGTGACCATATAGTTGTAAATACCAGTGTACACAGGCTCTGCAGACTGTATATTACCTCCATACAGTGACCATATAGTGATAGACACCAGTGTACACAGGCTTTGTAGACATAGAAGTGATTATACTGCCATTACATATTGTGACTCACAGGTGACGTTACTCTGATGAGTTGATGACTTTTCCTTTTGTTCTGCATCTGGTCCAGACCGCCGTGATGACATCTCCTGGCCTCCACTCATCCTGGCATATTTGGACACATATATCTTAGAATCCTCACTTTTTCAGCACCTCCCTCACTGCCCCCACCTCTGTAAAGCTTCCCAGGGGTGGGGTAGCCCTTATAGGCCATAGCTTAGAGTCTCCTATAGGGGTGGGCAGGAACAGAAGACTAACCCACTGGAGATTGTGCTTCAGCTATAGCCTGTACCCCACAGAATCATAATGGCAGGTAGGTAGACACCTATTAGATAGGTTGGTAGACTCCAGGTAAATAGGTAGCCAGTACTTTGGCCAAAGTAGGTAGATCGGTCCTAGTCAGGTAGGTAGGCGCCAGGTAGGCAGTAGTTAGGCCCCAGTTAAGTAGGTAGGCCCATAGTTGCCAACTTTTGAAAATGGAAAAGCAGGAGATGGAAGAGGCGGCAAAAAATGTGCATGGACACGCCCATCTTGTTGTTGTGCCACGCCCCTTCAAAAAGCCACACCCACTCCGCCTAACTGCATAACGGCTTTGGAAGAAAGCCAGTAGATTCCCTTTTAGCCAGGTATAGCCCCCGATAACCAGTAAATGCCCTCAGGCAGAGATGCCCCTCTGTAGCCATTAATCCCCCCTTTGTTAGCCAGGTAGATTGCCCCCCTTTGTTAGCCAGGGAGTTGCCCCCATTTGTTAGCCAGGTAGTTGCCCCCTTTGTTAGCCAGTAAGATGCCCCAATAGCTAATAAAAATAAAATAAAAAAAGCCACTTACCTCACCAGACCCCCGGGCCGGGGCCCGACATCTAAACCCCGATCTCCTCAGCGCGAAAGGGGGAGTGGTGCACCGCGCGTCAAAACCCCCTGAAACGCTAAACTTTTAGTACGGGCGCACAGGGGCGCTGGGGAAATACGGGGGGAGAAGGGGGGGAGGGGAAGGATCCCCCTGCCTCTTCCGCCATGAGAGTCCCCCCGGGAGGGGTGAGGGGGGGGCCCGCTGGCCGTTTCACCCCCCTGTAGGCCGGCCCGGCGGGCGCCAATAAACGCACCAGCGCTACTCCCCCCGCCGCAGCATTAAAAAGAACCCCTGGCGGCGAGGGGTTTCCCGCTAACACTCCCGGGGTTTGGCGGGGGGGGGGGGGGGGGGGGGGGGAACCCCCTTTTTAGGGGGCCCCCTCCCGCCAAAAGCGGAGATTTTGGCAGGGAAAGGGGGTTTGGGGCCCCAGTTACTAGGTGGGGCAGTAGTTGGGCCCCAAAGGTTTAAACTGGAATTGGGTCTAGGTAGGAAAGGTTAAGGCCCCCAAAATAGGAAACCCAGGCTATAGGTGGGGCCAAACATGGGTTTAATAGGCTATAGGGGAGGCCCCATACAGTTAAAAAAAGTTCAAAAATTTGGGGGGGGGCCCAAATAGGTAGGAAAAAAACTATAGGACCCCCACATACACAGGCGGGATTAAAGTAGTTTATAGGGGTCCAAAAAAGGGTTTAAAGGCTTTTTGGTAATTATATTTGAGCCCAATGGGAAGACAGGGTTTAAGGGAAAAATTTTTAGGGGCTCCACATAGTGGGCACTTGGGGTGGGTTTTCCCAAAGGGGCCCAAAAAAAGGGTAGGCAGGGCTTGGGGGTAGTTACAGGGGGGCCCCACAAAGGTGGGGCCTGAATATGACCCAAATAAGGTATCGAAGTGAAAGGAAAATAAATTAAGGCGAGGACCCCCTGCCTTAAAATCCTGTTAAATTCGGAGGGGGGTTTTAAACATTTGCCCCAAAAAAAAAGTGAAAAACCTAAAAATTTTTTTTTTCATATATCCTAGTTTGGGCAAAATGTTTTTTTTCAAAATTCCAATTTCCCCTTTGAGAGTCCTTCAGTTTAATTTTCCACTGTTATTTGGGGAAAATGTCCCAATAGGTGGCCCGGGGTTAGGGTAGTGTACATTAGAAAATTTAAAAAAAAAAAAAAACGTACCTGTCCCCCACATTTTCCCGGGCATGACGGGGGCCCAGGGCAAAAAGGCCCGATTAAAGCTAAGACCCCGGGGGAGTCCCCGCTTCCGGGAAAACTCTGGGCCAGAGGACCTGGGCGTTCCCGAGGCAAGGGGGGGGCCAGGCCCCCAAGCAGTTGCTTTCGGGGGATCCCTCCGGGAGTTTTCTTTCCCCCCTTTTTACGGTTTAGGAAAACCCGAAAAATTTTAAAACCCAAATTTTTGTCACCGAACAGAAACAAATGGGCCCCAACTGACTGTGTTAAAATTAAAGTCCCAGAAAGTTTGGCAACGGACAACCCCTGTGCCCAAAGCAGAACATATTTTTTGAACTTGGGGGCTGGCAGAAACCCCATCAAAATAATATTCCAAAGTTCTTTGGGCATACAGATCCAAAAAGTTTATAAAAAGGAGGGGTGTGTTTTTCGTGTTTTTTTAAAACCAGGCCCCCTCCACACCACTTTCCCCTGTGGCCCTCCACCAGCAGTAAAGGAATAAATATGTTGTCCAAAATAGTACCCCCCCCTTTACATTTTTGTAAAAAATTGTATTCTATCTTTTCAAAGGGGGCAAAACTGAGGAAACTTTAAAACTTTTTATAGGGGAATTGTTCGGTGGATTCGCTGGACCACCGCAAGCGATGATATTAAGCCACGCCAGGGAGCGGAGTCTAAGTAGCCCCCGGTATTCACCAGAGCCCGCCGCAAAGCGGGATGGACTTGCTGCGGGGGTGGGGGCTACCAGGTCTATACACCTGACGTGACTTGCTTGCGATGGCGGCCGGGGGAATGCGTGGTACTGAAACGTAATCCAGAAGAGTATCGGGGACAGCCGGAGGGCAGGGCAGGCGGCAGAGGTTGGTGGTTCAGAGAGGAAACGGTCCCGGGCAGGCGGCAAACAGGCAAGGTCAGGAAACGTAGCGGAAACGGACTGGTACACGGAATCAAACAGAACTCCAAACTCTCTCTAACAAGGTAACGCACACCAACAATCTGGGAGAGAGTGCTGGGGCGTATTCCTTAAAATAGGACCCGCGGCCAGCAATTGACCAAATTACCGGCGCACTGGCCCTTTAAATCCAGACCACCATCGCGTTGCGCGCCTAGGCAGCGGGTACGCGCGCGGGCGGCCGGGACAGGGAGAATCAGACCGTTATCCTGACGGGCGGACACAAAATGACGTAAATAGGTACCTAAAACTTGGTTGACCCTCTCTAACCGGCCCATTGGTTTGAGGGTGATATGCAGACAAAGGAAGTCCAACCAAAACCCTTTGCAACTGAGAACACAGGGGCCCCGCCAGAATTTTGAAAAAAAATGGCCCCCCTATCCAAAGGAGATATGAAGGGGGACCCCGTGTACCCAAAAATTTGGGGGAAAAGAAGTGCGGGGCCCGTGGGGGGCCCAGGGGGTTTTCCCCTAGGCAGGGGAAACAAAGTGACCCAATTTTTTGGGAAAATCTATCATTCCCCCCCAGATGCATTTTTCCCCAGTGGAGGGGGGGAGGTCAGTAAAAAAAGTCCATGGCTATAGGGGAAAACAAGGTCTTTCTGGAAAGGGAAAAGGGGGGCCTGAAGAAAGTCCCGCGGGTCTGGACGGGGGGACTTTGTTAGGGGGAAAAAGGAAAGGTCCCCGGCCGGGGCCCAAAGTCTTAAAATCTTGGCGAGAAGTGGGCCCCCAAAATTAGTAAAAAGGGAGATCAAATTAATGACTTGGGGCCCCCGGGGATGTCCGCTTTTTTCAAGAGGAATGCCCCCCCATTTAAGGTTCAAAGGGCCGCATGGCAGGACAAAACGTAGGTCTTCCCGGGGGTAGATGTTAAAGATCCACGGGACCCGCCGTGGGGAAACCCAATTTTCAGGAGGAATTTTTGTGCGGGCAGAGGCGGTGAAGGCCCACAGTGCCCAAAGGATTTTAGAAGGGCGTCCCCCCTCGTTTTTTTGGCGGGGGAAGTTAAAGCGGGCAAAAGAAGGGCAAAACCTCCCGGGCTTGGGGGAAATTCCGTCCCCTTGAGAGATTGGAGAAAATTGGTTTTTTGTGTTGGGTGAAGATCTCAGGGGGGATGGGGGCCTCCTCCAGCAAGTGTCCCATTCTTCTGGGGCTAACTTTATGGCCAGTAGTTCACGATCACCGTTTGTTTTAGTTTCGTTCGCAGGACTAAAAGGTTTTGGAAAAAAAAACCACAAGTACGAAAATCCCCCGAGGAGGATTTTTGAAGGGGGACAACCCCGGAACCTAATGGGAGGCGTCCCTTAAAGGCCCCAAATGGACACTGCGGGGCTGGGCGGGAAAGAGAGGGCGGGAAGGGGGAATGCTGCTTTAAGACGATTAAAGGCTTTTGGGCTTCGGGGGCCAGGTTTTGGGGGGTTAGATTTTTCTTAGTTTTGGCCACAGTGGGGGCCACCGGTTTGGGAAAATTTGGCGGGGCGAAATCCCGGGGAAGGGAAAAGCCGGGAAGTTGGGAGGGACCATATGGAGCCCTTGACCCAAAAACGATGCCCCCTAAAAAAGGGAAACCGAGGTGCTTTTCAAAACCGGAATTTCAAAAATTTTGGCAAAAAGCTGGTGGGTACGGAAAAGTTCTGAGCTTTCTGGGCGGAGTGGTGGGGGGTGATCTCTGGGATCAGGGGAGAAGATTAAATTTCTTTCCAGAAGCGATGACGCAGACGTAGAAAAGGTCGGGGAAAGGGTTTTTTGGGACAAAAGTTCGGGAAAAACAAGCCGAATTTGGAGACCGTTGGCATGACGGAAAATTCAAAGTGGCCTCACTTGGGTATTAAAGGCGTCTTCCATTCGTCCTTTTCCCCGGGTAAAAATAAAAGTTGTAAGCTAACGCGAAAATCCAATTTGGGAAAAAAAAATTTTGCCCCAATTTTGGCGACAGAGGCAGGGGGTTCTTTTTTTTTTGGTGATTTTATTTAGTCCACGAAATCAATACAGGGCCGGGGGGATTTCCCATTTTCTTTCGACAAAGAAGAACCCGGGCCCCCGCCGGCAAAAGAGGATTTGTTTTAAAAAGCCTTTACGGAGTTTTCCCCGGAAAAAAATCCGACACCCCTTTGGGTTTTCCCGGGCAAAAAGGGGGGTAGATTGGGGGAGGGAGTCATTAGTACTGGGTTGCGGGTCATTAGGGACAGCCGACCGGGCCGCTCGGGGGAGGAGATTTTTGGGCCCTGTCTTTGGGAAAAAAAGACGTCGGCAAGTTCCTGGTAAGGAGGGGGCAGACCGGGCAGAGGCCCTTGTAGGTTTATAGGGGGTGGAATGTAAAGCAGGACGGGGGTACCGGGAGCATCGGGTGGAAACGGGGGGTTCCCCAAGGGGAAAAATTTGCTGTTTTCCCGGGTCCAGGGTGGGACCATGCTCTTGAAAACCAAGGGGAAGGGCCCCAGGGGGGATTTAAGAAGAGGGGCAAAAGCCAGAACGGGGAAGTTTCGGTCTCTTTGTGTAGAGCGCCTATCTGCAAGGTGGGGGGGCTTTAGTGCAGAGCCCGAATAGCTTTCCTTGAGGCTTTTGCAACGGGACTGAGGAGACAAACATGGGTTTTGAGAGGGGGGTCACGGGGGAGAGGGAAACTTGGCACCAGGCGTGGGTTGTTTAAATTTTTTAAAGCGGCCCCAAAATCAAGGAAGGAGGGGGTTTGGGAAAGGGGTTGTGTCCGGCGAAATTCCAAAGATTTTAACGGGAATGGTTCAGCGGGGGGGAGGGCCCGCACGGGACACCTTGGGATGTTTTCCCCTGCAACCCCTGGGGGGGATTTTTCCCCGGGCCCCGGGAAACAGTCCCCAAATGAGTGGCCAAAAACTGCCAAATAGGAAGAAATAGTTTCCCCAGACGCCCGCTGCGACCCCTTTCTTCCTGGGTCAGGTGGGTCTCTCGACCTGCAGGGGTTCTTTCCCAAAAAAACCAATTGGCGGAGGAAGTGGAGGTCGTTAAAAAAACGGGGCCGGGACGGGGTGCCGCCGTGGTCGGGGGGGGAACCTCCCTTTGGGAGGGGGGTGCTTTTTTGTTCTCAGAAAAAACCCGTATGTCGATTGGGGTTTGGCCAACCCGTTTAAATTAGTCCAGAGTGGGGTGGCAGGTCAAGAAACCCGCGAGCTCGTCCCTTAAAAGCGCCAGAGGAAAGGGCCCTTTCCAGAAGGTTGCCACCAAAGCCTCATTGTTTCCCGTTAGAGGCTAGAGTGCGGAACCCCGGGGGCGGAGTACGACCCACAGTAGAGGCGCTTGAAGGGGGAGGAGCGAGCTTGCCCCCAGCGGAGGGGGTGTGGCCAGGTTTCCCCGGGGACGGTGCGGGGAAACCCTGGGGGGAAAGGGTTGTAGATTCGTGTCAAAGGGTCTCCCCGGTTTCCCCTAGCGGGGGTGGCCCCCGGCCCGAGCCCTTTTCCCGTTAGGGGCTAATTTTTTAAGGCCAAACCCTTTGCCCCGGGTAGGGGAATTGATGCCCCCCAAAATCTCAAAAGTGGAATTGGCCCTTGCTGTTTAAGCATCTGCATTCTTTGGGTTTTCCCCTTAAAAAAGTGAAGGGAGTTTTCAGATGCAAGGGGAAGGTCCCGGTGCAGGAGCAGGGTAGAGTCATGGCCCGCGGGGGCAACTGGGGACCCGGCGGGCCAGCCGGAAAGGGGGAGGTAGAGGCGGGGCGCGAGGTTTTTTGATTTATGGCCCCGAGGCTGGTAAAAACGGTGGGTTTTGCTGTTTCGAGGGGCCGTTTGTAACGTTCCCCGGGGTTGGGGGGAGGGTTTTTCCCTGGCGGAAACCTTGGTCCCGATTGTTTCTTTTAAGGGGTTTGGTGGATTTGTGGCCACCGCAAGCGTGATTGTTAAGCCACGCCCCGGGGTTTGGGGGTTAAGTAGCCCCCGCTATTCCACCAGGCCCGCCGCAAAGGGGGGTGGGCTTGCTTTCGGGGGGGTGGGGGTACCAAGTCGTTTCCTGACGTGACTTTCTTGGATGGCGGCTGGGGTAATGCGTGGACGGGGAAAAGTAATCCAGAAAAGTAAATCGGGACAGGCGGGGGGTCAGGGGCCCGGGGGGCAGAGGTTGGTGGTCGGACAGGCAAAAAGGGGCAGGGGGAGGCGGCAAAAAAGGCCAAAAGGGCAGGGAAAACCCTTAGCGGGGGAAAGGATGGTACAAGGGGGGAATCAAACCCGAACTCCCAAAATCTCTCTAGACAAAAGGGAAAGGGACACCCCCCACCTGGGAAAAGGGGTGCCTTTGGGGGGGTTTTCCCTATATAAGGAACCCGGGGGGCCCGGGAATTGAAACAAAAATTTCCCCGGGCCTGGCCCTTTTAAAACCCCGGGTTTAGCCGTCGCGGAGCGGGGCGCCCTAGGCAACGGGTGCCCCGCGCGCGGCGCCCGGGACGGAGGAGAAAACGTAAACCCCAGGAGCCCAAGAGGGGTAAGTGGCCCGGGCCCCCGGACCTTGGGTTACATTTGGTGGGCGCGGCAGGGGAGGCCAAAGCGCGCCGGGGCCCTTTCGGGCAGTTTGGGGCGGCCGCGGGGGGCAACGGCACCCGCCCCCAGCCCCCTGAAACCCAATATTGTAAAGTAGCGCCCCCCCGTGCCCCGGGTTGTATCACAGGGGAAATTTGTTTTTGAACTAAATTTTCGGGAAGCCCTCAATGTCAAAAACCCCCTTTGGAAAAAAAAGGGTAGATCCCTACGGGAAAAAAAAGAGCAAAAAGTTCCCCAAATTTTCCATTTTCCCTCCCCAGAGTTTATGCGGGCTCGTTAGTGTTACCGGGGCTCAAGTGTGAATTTGGGGGGCCGGTTTTTTTTTTTTTGGTGTTATTGCTCTCCCTCTTTTATTACTGGGGCACTGGAAATTTAAATGGCAAAGAAATGTTGAGGATTGAAAAAATAAAAAATTGTTGCTCTGCAAAAAAGATGGCCCCGGCTATAAGAAGATGCCAACACCCTGGGGGACTGGCTTTCGACGGCGGCTAAGCCATTTCAGCAGTTTAACAGGACCCCGGGTCCACTCCCCGAACAGGCTTCCCATGGTCGACCAAAAGGAAATTGGGGGTGCAAAAAGCTCAGCGTCCTATCCCGTTTAAAGAGCGTGCCAGGCCCTTTTTGCAAAAAACTTTCGGGTGGGGGGAGGCCTGCTAGTGTTAGGCCTTAAGGGCCCCAAAGCTGCATCAAATTGGTCTAATGGGTGTCGTCTCAAAAAGGGAAAAACACATCCAAAGGGTGTTTCACAAGAAAAACCCGAAACCCCTTTGGTGAAAAAAAGCAGACTAAGGACATAGATTTTCTGGAACCATTTTCCCGTGGTCTGATGAAAAACCCAATTTGAAACTTATTTGGGTTTAGATGGTGTCAAGCATTGTTTGGGGCAACCAGGGTGACGAGTTTTAAAAAAAAAAAGTGTGCCTGCCCACCCTTTAGGCATGGTGAGGGAGTGTATGGGTTTGGGGGGTCATGAGCGTGCCCGGGTGTGAGGAGCCACAGTTCAATTTTAAGGGAACCTGAATTCCCAAAAAGTACTGTGACATTTCCCGAAAAAAGTGATCCCCCCTTTGGGCCCCATGTTGTTTTATTGTGCCCCTGACTACTTGACATTGTTTAAAAGTGTCCCGAAAACTTCATTGTTGTCCCCTGAAAAAAAGTAAATACAAAAAAGTGAGGGGTTTTATTTTAGTGTAAAAACCCGCCGGGGCCTGGGCCCCCCAGGGGAGTTTTTTTTAGGGGCCCCGTGTGCCCCCTTGTCTCCCGACACCCCGTTCAGTGGCCCCCCCCCCGATCTCGCTTCAACCCTTAAAACATCAACATCATCAACCCCTTTAAACTTTTGGGCTGAATATACCACCAAAAAAACATGACCCCATTGTGAATGAATAAATACCACAACACCCTGACCTTTATTCACCACCCCATTTTGGGACCCGAATAAAACAAACCCAAATTTGAAAACTTTTCCCCCCACATAGTGCTGGAAAAAAAGTGTAAATATTTTGGGCCCCCAGGCAAAGGGGGGGTTAAAATTAAAAAAAAACACCCTTTCCCGAAAATGGCCCATTTCTTTTTATTACACCTTCCCTTTCTACTTTTTAAAAAACACCTTGCAGGTAACGTATGTAAATAAATATATTTAAAATTTTTTGGGGGGGGGCACTGCTCTGGGGGGATGAGCGGGGCTTGTCATGCTGATTAGGGGGCATGTTTTGCGCTTTTACATATTTTCTTACCTGCCCCTCCAATTTCCCTTTTTCACACATTGCCAAACTTTACCTTTTGGGTCCCCAGTGTCACCTCCACACTGTCCCCTCTCACACTGCCCCTCTTAGACTGCACTGTTTTTTAAAATGCCCCCGTTCAAAATGGGCCCCCTTTTAAAACTTACAGTTACTTCTCTGGGAAAAGGAGCAGCGGGAGCCCTGGTTTCTTCTTTTGCCGGGGGGGGGTTGGGAAAAGTTCGAAACCCGTGAAAGCAACCCCCCAATGGGGGGTTTGGGTTAACGGTGGAGTCTTTGTGGGCGGGGCTTCACGGATTCAAACTGTCCCGCCCACATCAGAGGGAGTTGCAAAAATTGACTGCACACTGCAATTGTATTATTGCAAATATTTGTGAACAATTTTTATTGAAAAAATCACTACAGGCTCCAGTGAAGACAAATATAAGTGACTGTACAATTTTGACGTTTCGGTCATCCGACCTTTCTCAAAGAGTCACTAAAATAAATATACAAAGAAGAGGTAAATTTTGAGATTTGCAATAAACACAAAAATAAACGTCTCAAAGTATAAATATAACAAATACATAAATATACAAAAAAAGGAGTCAAAAAAATATAAAATAAACAATGAAAAAAACAGAAGACAAAAAAACAAAAAGCAAATAATGTGAATAAATAAACCATAAGTGTATCCACACAAAAATTATTTACAATATGTACAATATATACATAATCAAGACAGTATCAAAATGGAGACTACAATAGTGTAGCAACAGGATATTCTAGATCATAAAAATGTAGATGTCCATAGGGAAAATGCTATGTAGTCTCCTAATTAGTATACAGTCTACAACATGTCATGAGAAAGAGTACAATACAATTATATATGTCTATATGTACACCCCCATAGTTATAAATTCAAGGGAGGAACATAATAATGCACTGGCCAATCTATTTCACCCTAGTAATCCCTAAGACCAAGAACTTACCAGAAGACAGAAGGCTGGAAAGCTTGAGATAAGGGCCGTAGCCCAAAAAGATATTGGAGCCAGTAATTAGAGAATGCCTTAGAGAAGAATATATAGGGATCCAAAAGACGCCAGCTGTTTGCGCCCGAAAGCCGGAAGTCGTCAGACAGATGCGTCATATCCGGCGCTGGGAAACATGGGAAATGTAGTTTAGCCAGAACGGCCGGTGGACTCGGCGCATGCGCGGAAGAGCCGCAGCGCCGATATGTTTATAGGAACAGGGTAAAGAAGATATAGGGAAAATAATATAAGTAGAATGACAAAACAAGTAGTAAAAGGGGGTAGGATAAGTATGTGTAAGTGAAGAGGTAATAGAAATGACAAAATGGCAAAACGAAAACGGCGCATGCGCCGTAACGTTAAAGTGCCAATACAGAGGAAATATAGTGAAAGTAATAGACATAAATAATGATGAGAGCAAAAAATAAAAAATTGAAAAGTATAAAAAATAAGATGGGGGAAAAAACAAAAGAGGGAAAACATAATTGAGGAAATGCAGAAAAATAAAAAGGGGGAAAAAAAAGAGAAATTTTTAATAGAAAAGGGAAGAAAGGTATTAATAACAAAATAAAAGGGGAAAAAAATGATAAAAGAGGGGGTGAATATAGATAGACTTATGGCACAACATGAAATAAGAGCGTAATGTACAGAAATACGAAAAAATAGGAAGCGAAAAGAAGGGGAAGGAAAGAGGAAAAAAAGGAAACCACATAAGCCAAAAAGAAAAAGAGGGAGAAAAAAAAGGGAGAAAAAGAAAAAGGAAAAAACAAAAAGAAGATCTTCTATGAATCTCACCCTGATGACACACTGCACTATCGTTGCAGAAAAAGAGAGAAAAGAACAAATTGATTAGTACATAATAAACAATAGAAGTATTTCAAAAAAGTAAATCTCATTCTCTATTGAGACCATGGGGATGCAAAGTGTTAAGTCTATGAATCCATAGAGACTCCCTTTCTTTTAATAGAAGTTGGTGATTCCCTCCCCTACGGGGTCTTTTTACCTGTTCCAAGATTTGGAACCGTAATTGAGAGATGTTATGTCCTGCTTCCTTGAAATGTGATGGAATTGGCAACCACGTTTTGTCACATCGAATGGAGGATGTATGGCTCGAAAGCCGGTCCTGCATCCGTTGTATAGTCTCCCCAATATAGAGGAGACCACAGAGACATTTGAGGGCATACACCACAAACTTGCTGTTACATGAAAATGAACCTTGTATTGTAAATTTTTTGCCCATCCGTGGGTGTGATATCGTGTCTCCCTTTATAATACTTGAGCAGTGACAACACTGTAAACAGGGGAAAGTCCCCCGTTTGGGAGTAGAAAAAGTCGGCTGAGATAAGCCGCCTTGCTGGGACCCAATATCAGCTCTCACAAGTATATCCTTTACATTTCTCTTTTTTCCCCCCTTTTTATTTTTCTGCATTTCCTCAATTATGTTTTCCCTCTTTTGTTTTTTCCCCATCTTATTTTTTTACTTTTCAATTTTTTTTTTTTGTTCTCATCATTATTTATGTCTTACTTCACTATATTTCCTCTGTATGGCACTTTAACGTTACGCGCATGCGCCGTTTTCGTTTTGCCATTTTGTCATTTCTATTACCTCTTCACTTACACATACTATCCTACCCCCTTTACTACTTGTTTTGCATTCTACTTATATTATTTTCCCTATATCTTCTTACCCTGTTCCTATACACATATCGCGCATGCGGCTCTTCCGCGCTTGCGCCGAGTCCACCGGCCTTCTGCTAAACTACATTTCACATGTTTCCCAGCGCCGATATGACGCGTCGTCTGACGATTTCCGGCTTTCGGCGCAAACGCTGGCGTCTTTTGGATCCCTATATATTCTTCTCTCAGACACTCTCTAGTTACTGGCTCCAATATCATTTTGGGCTACGGCCCTTATTTCAAGCTTTCCAGTCTCCTCTGGTAAGTTCTTGGTCTTAGGGATTACTAGGGTGTACTAGTTTGGCCATTGCATTATTATGTTCCTCCCTTGGATTAATAATTATGGGGGTATACATATAGAGACATATATAATTGTACTGCATCCTTTCTCATGACATGTTGTAGACTGTATACTAATTAGGAGACTACATAGCTTCTTCCCTATAGACATCTACATTTTATGATCTAGAATAAATCCTGCTGTCATACTATTATAGTCTCCATTTAGATACTGTCTTGATTATGTATATACTGTACATTTTGTAAATATTTTTTTGTGTGGGTATACTTATGGTTTATTTATTCACATTATTTGCTTTTTGTTTTTTTGTCTTCTGTTTTTTTCATTGTTTATTTTATATTTTTTTGACTCCTTTTTTTGTATATTTATGTATTTGTTATATTTATACTTTGAGACGTTTATTTTTGTGTTTATTGCAAATCTCAAAATTTACCTCTTCTTTGTATATTTATTTTAGTGACTCTTTGAGAAAGGTCGGATGACCGAAACATCAAAATTGTACAGTCACTTATATTTGTCTTCACTGGAGCCTGTAGTGATTTTTTCAATAAAAATTGTTCACAAATATTTGCAATAATACAATTGCAGTGTGCAGTCAATTTTTGCAATTCTTTGGATATTTATCATTGACGTGCACCTCTCTTCAAATATTTTACCAACGGAGTGCTTTTCCCTACTTTACATCTTTATCCGCATCAGAGAGAGAGCAGGGCTCGCCTGCTCCATTCCCAGCGGCGCAGGACATGTATGTGTGAATGGATAGAGCGCTGCTGGGAAGCCTAGCACGGCCCCTCTCTCCATCAGCAAGTGCCCCTCCCCTTCACAGCAGTGCCGGCATGAGGCAGCTATTTTTAATATAGACAGCGCGAGCCCCTTTACTGTGCAGGGTCCCGCGGCTGCTACCTGCATTGGTTAGGGGCCCACCGGAGAATTCTCCTATGCTCCGGTGGGCCAGTCCGACACTGGGCTTATTCAATTTTGAGTATGGGGTGTCCACTATAGTGTAGGTATATATATATTGTAGCGCCTCAGCTTCGTCCGTCCGCCATCTTGGACTGGCTCTGGGGGTTCTCGCTCATGGAATCGCCGTCTTTGGTAAAGCGGTTTGGCACAAACTTACTCCAACTCCAAGGAAGCAGTGTTAAACTGGCCTCAGCCAGTTTTATTGAGGCACATGCAAACAAATAATACAAACACAAACCTCAGGTGTGACCGTCTCCAGGCCTCTAGGTGGCCAAGGAGCTCTCTCTCAGACTCTGCTGCTCCAACTTCCAGGTAGCAGACCACGCCCCCTGATCACCTGCAGAGACAGGATTTTTATAGCCATCCCGGGTCTGGCCCAAACTCCGACATGGACACTGGAGACCTGGGACGTGGGAACAGCCACCCACCCATCTGCAGCTGTTCCGGGGAGGCCAACCCATAATGGCTGGATACCAGCTATGCTACATACAGCTGTCAGCAACCTAATGTTGCTGACAGATAGCAATCGGTTCCCCCCCACCAAGCCCAGGCTCTTGGTGGCATGTCTCTACTAGGACGACTGCCCCTAGTGGCAGAACCAGGCAACTACTCTTAGCCACTCTGCTACACATCCCTCCCCTCTGATAAAGCCCGTAGGGCATTCTCACATGACCCAGGCTCCCTCCGGGGTCAAAGCTCCTATTTTGGGGCAATGTCTTCCCTACAATCTCAGGGGCCGGGACAACACTTTCCATGCACAGCTCAGCTGTGGGCTCACACCATGCACTCCTCCCCCACTGAGCAACTGACAGGTCATAGCCACTTACAACCAGTGGCGTAACACATGCACACTCTGCAACAATGTCACCACCTTCAGCCCGTATGCCGACATTCACAGGGCTATTCCTGACAACCTCACTATCAGCGTTATCAGACCTAGTAGCCTTTTCCCACACATAGACTAGCTTGGTATTGTGCCCACTGGGCAGTTTCTTCCCTATTTTGGGTGTCATATAAGCAGGAGACCCTTGGTTGGATCCAGCAACCCCACTAACTTCACCAGAGGCAGTAATGACATCAAAGCTCTCAGGGTCACTATCCACCATTGCTCCTAGGGGCGCACCTAAGCCCCAACCTGCTACCTCTTTGTCTGCAGGATCATGATGAGACCAAAACCTCCCTTCAAAACAAGTCATCTGGTCCTCATTGACCCGCTCTTGAAGCTCTGCCTCTTGGCTACTAGCTGTCACCATGGGAGAACTCTTAGCGCCTGTCAGGACCACTCCTGCATCAGGTATGCTATCAAATTCACCCAACCCGTCAGAGTCCACACCAGACCCCTGTACACTGTCTACACACTTCTCTATTACTTGGGTATCACCACTAGCAACACACATATGAGAAGTGTTCACCATCTCCAAAACTTTCCTTTCCTTTACAGTGAGTATACAGCAAACATGCTCAGGAACCTCACCAACCTCAGGACTTATGGCAGGTTTTCCCCGTTCAGACTGGGCAGACAGAACGCCTCTCCTAGGACGCTGTTCAGACCTTACTGCAACAACATATGGAGACACTTCCTCCACATCCCCTGTATCTATCTCCAAGGGAGAACTCTCCATATACCCACTAGTTATCTCAGGGATACTGCTGACATTACTGCACATAGGGAATTCCTTGCGTTTACCTCAGCTTCATTACTAGGGATTTCCTTCCCATCTGAGGGTTCAAACATACTGACCTGCCCCTCACTAGCGCCTGAGCAACCCCTCTTCTTTTCTGGGTCTAGCGGCTCCCATTTTCCATTCCTACAGTCACTGCAGTCTTTCTGACCACTGCAGTAAAAGCTACTGGACAAACCGCAACCATTGGAGCAAGTTTCCTCAGGTGCACTACAGGTCCCAGCATGACTGTTCTCTTCATTCCCTGCAGGGTCACAATATGGATTTTCAGCACAGATAAACTTCTCTGTAACACCCTGATTGGGGCTGCACACATAATCTGCCTTGGCACCCATTTTTTTTTTCAAACGTATTTTCATCATCAGTCCTCTGTAGCACAGACACACTACATCCACTCCCACACTGCAGCACAGACACACTACATCCACTCCCACACTGCAACTGAGACTCTTCACAGAGTGTTTTTCCCCCTTGGTAACTAACCAGTACATTCACACTCAGTCTCCTCATATCCAGGGTTTGCCTTCTCCTTTCCAGGCAACACACTGGCCGTGTTCACACCAGGAAACTCCATCACCTTTTCCCCACCAGCAGAGCGCCCCTGATTGCTACTGGCGACCACATCAGCTCTGCGGGGAACTGTATTGACAGCACCAGTCTCAGGATTGCTATCAATCCCCAGACATACCGCACCTGCACACAATGTGCTATTACCAGCCATAACCACTAGGGACAGACCTGCAACTTGCACGTGACCCTCCTGGACACACAGTGCGCTGGGGTCAGTGGCAGACACACGCACCAACTGGACTGCAGACACTTCACCCACAGCTTCAGGGCCCGCACATTCATACGTTTCCACAACAAGAGGGGCAGAGGACACCTTGTTGCTATGGGCAACGACACCAGCTCCACTTAAGCCAGTAGTTACTTGTTCACACAGTGCAGTAGCTGGAGCTAGCTTTGTGATATGGCTATCCTCCCCCTGCTCAGACTGTGTGACCTCAGTAGAAGTGATCCATACATTATTATCATCATTTTCTGCTGGCACATTATTTATAACATAGTTGATAAAGTCACGAATCTCCTCAGGAAATGCAGCCTGGGAGACACTGAGTTCATAGTTCAGAGTCCTGCTGCTCTCAGTACTCTTTACCTGCTCAGGCATCATGTCTGGGCCTCTGCATGGTCCACCCTGGTTGTCCCACAATCCATGCCTGGCAGTCCCCACACAGGTGTCACCCGCAATACACCCCACTGGAGCAGTCTTACCGGGTCCATGATGGGTCTGCACACCGGGTATGGCCTCTGGGAGCAGTCTGGACTTCTCCTGCTGACTGTCCATGTCAGCCATGGGTGGGGCTGCATTCACCTTGAGCTCCAGGGCTTGCAGCTGCAACCTCTCCGGCCTCCTCCTGAGAGGGCAGCCAGGAGCACATCTCTCCACTTCATGGCATCTCCAACATGGCTCCCTCTGCTGGGCGGTGGTAGCAGCCTCCTGCTCCTGCAGGTGGTTGCCCGCGGCAACGGCAGCATGTAGGTCCCGCAGTAATGCAGTCTCTCCAGACGTGGACCTCTTCTTTGCTGGACGACTAGGCCTCCTGGCCACAGGACATCCGCTCCGGCACCTGTCGACCTGTAGGCATCCATTACACCAGTCAGGTTGGTTTGCTCTTTCCTCATACCGGGTAATAGCATTGAGAAGTGCCTTTATCGCCTCTTGATCTGCTTTAAACTGTGCCTGTAGCTTCTCAGTGTCCTCTCGTTGTTTAGCTACTTGCTGGGCCCACAGTTTATTTTTCTCCTGCTGCTGGGCATTTGCCTGCACCAACTGGGCAAGCAGCTCCTCCATTGCAAACAGATTTTTCAGGCAGCAGTAACAGTCTCTTTACTGGGATGCGTCCCCTGTCTCTCCAGAGACCGTTTCCTGCTCCACTGAGGCAGTCTCTTCCGACAGATCCTGGCTCACACAAAACTAATATCCGACAGTCCTATGCAAACAGCAGCAGTCCTATGCAAACTGCCTTTCTTTTTTTTTTTTTTCCTTTGCACCGCTTTGTGCACACATCCGTTAGTGCCAATTATGCCCGCATCCTCCACCATATGTAGCGCCTTAGCTTCGTCCGTCCGCCATCTTGGACCGGCTCTGGGGGTTCTCGCTCATGGAATCGCCGTCTTTGGTAAAGCTGATTGGCACAAACTTACTCCTACTCCAAGGAAGCAGTGTTAAACTGGCCTCAGACAGTTTTATTGAGGCACATGCAAACAAATAATACAAACACAAACCTCAGGCCGACTGGCCACTGACTAACAAATTAGTCCCTCTCTATCCGTGGCCTGGACCTAGCGTCCAGTACCACCAATGCACCTCCAATCTCACCCACTGGTGTAGGCTTCCCTCAGCCTCTTGGGGCCAGAGCCTCTCTCCAGCTCTGCTGCTCCAACTTCCAGGTAGCAGGCCACGCCCCCTGATCACCTGCAGAGACAGGATTTTTATAGCCATCCCGGGTCTGGCCCAAACTCCGACATGGACCCTGGAGACCTGGGACGCGGGAACAGCCACCCACCCATCTGCAGCTGTTCTGGGGAGGCCAACCCATAATGGCTGGATATCAGCTATGCTACATACAGCTGTCAGCAACCTAATGTTGCTGACAGATAGCAATTGGCTCCCCCCACCAAGCCCAGGCTCTTGGTGGCACGTCTCTACTAGGACGTCTCCCCCTAGTGGCAGAACCAGGCAACTACTCTTAGCCACTCTGCTACAATATGTACAGAATAGAAGTATATATATAGTGTGATCTTGCTCTCAATCCTCCTCGTCTTCTTCAGGCTCCTCAGGTCCAGGACTCTCACAGCTAAAGACTATGGCCCTTTTCATCAATGACCCCCAAGGATGGACAAGGACGGAGACCTCAGGGCCACCAGGATATTAGACCTCGCCCTGGAGATCATCTACTTGGTAACTGGAGAGGTGAGAGTCTCACATGACCTCGCTCTTCTCTCTATCAGTAACAGGTGAATGATGGGAAAGGTGAGGGGTTCTTAGAATCTATGTAGTGATCAGTGTCTCCCCATACACAGGAATACACAGTAGTAAAGAAGTCGTCTGAGGAGTGTGTGGCCCCCCGTGTGTCAGGAGGAAGGGACAGCACCCAGAGCCCCGAGTCTCCACCTCATTCACTGATACAGAAGATCCTAGAACTGACCACCAGGATCACTGAGCTGCTGACTGGAGAGGTGACTGGGAATACTGGCAATGATATAGTAACACCAATGGAGAGGTTAGGGGAATGCTGGGACATTATACATAACACAGGGGATGATGGGTCTGGACGATGAGAGGTGAGGGGAATGCTGGGACATTATACATAACACTGGGGATGATGGGTCTGGATGATGATGGATCCTTGTGTTGTCAGGTTCCTATAAGGTATCAGGATGTTGCTGTCTATGTCTCCATGGAGGAGTGGGAGTACATAGAAGGACACAGGGATCTGTACCAGGAGGTCATAATGGAGGATCACCGGCCGCTGACATCACAAGGTGAGAGGAGATAAGAAACAGCAGAGAGTGACGTCACCCAGAAACTAGCAGCTCATGTATTCCATCACTGTGTGCTCCCTACAGATGGATCCAGTAGGAGAAATCCAGCAGAGAGATGTCCCCGTCCTCCATATTACCAGGACTGTCCAGAGGGAAATGTCCCAGAGAATCATCAGGTAGAGGGAGCTGAAGTCTCCTCTAAATATGACCAGAATGGAACAACCTGCACTTATTTCACTGGTTTTGGGGAAAATCTGATTGATATTAAGGTTGAGGATGAAGCAGAAGAGATGGACGTCCCAGGGAATCCTCAGGTAGATGAGCTCTATACACAATCTGTATACGGGGTGTGGACCTCTTGCAGTCACAGATGGGCTCATAGATATTTGGGGGTCTCTTATTTTGATCTGTCTGCTGTACTGAATTGTTCCATGTGGCACATCAGGGTGAAGATCTGAATGATACTGAAGTGGAGGCTGAAGATTTAAAGATGAAGAGCGATGAGCCGAGCATGAGTGATGTGAAGGAGGAGATCCCAGAAGATGTGACCACAGGTGAGTAGTAATGAATTCAGAGGTTTCTTCAGTGATCATAGAACAGCCTGAATTCTTAGTGAATTGGATAAAACAAGGTCCTGGGAACCTTTATTACAGATTCTGATGGAAAACCTCGCTGTCTATTCCACCACATCCTAGAAATGCTTTATAACATGGAGACCTGGTGACTGCAGCCATTAGGCTGTACAGACCTCATCATCCCGTCCATGAGTTCAGCTGGAGATGTGCACTTTGTCTCATGATGATCTGGTTATAGTCATGATGAGATTGTCACTAACCACATGATGTCCACTTGTATTAAAGTGCTGCCCCATTGGTATTGAAGGGCCAGATGTGTGGGCAGAGGACAGACCTGATCGTCAGACAAGGTTGTGCGTCTCAGAATCTTATCAAGTCCAGGTTTATGTGATAAAAGTGGTGACTGAGTGTAGAGCAGAATCCTGGACTGTGTCACTGATACGTTACAGCGTTATACAAGGATTTATAAGGCTGCAGTCACACAGGCAGGTTCTCACTGTAAGGAGTGAAAGTAATGAGAAATAGACACAGTGAAGTCCCATCATTATCTCCAGCGAGACCGTTGTGTGCAGCACAGACAGCAGCGAGACAGGCCGGGAATGACTTCATAAGGTCCTGGTAAGTTGTCATATGTATTGGTCCTGCTCCTTCATCCAATGTTGGACATTTCTAGCTGTGTAACATCACTTTTCTTGCTGCACGATCCAATCCGCCCCAGGGAAGACAATCGGCATGTTTGGGTTTTCATGATGAGCAAGGATTGATTCATACCCAAATGGGGTGAGGACGCCTTCCACATCGATGAGTGGCTCGAGAACGGCTGAAAAACTTTCCACAGACCATAATGCTGCCATCAGCAGCTTGTGTTCTTCCAGCAGTGGTTGCAGGGTGTTTTTTTACTGATGTTTTTAACCTGACACACCACTATCCATCCGTTCCATAAAGCAGAAACCATGATTCATCAGAGAAAATAACCCTTTGCCAATCAGCAGAACCTAGTTCCAATACTACGATGAAAATTGAAGCTCTCTGCTGACCTAACTTAGTTCGTAGACGTGTGTTGACATCTGTCTGCTATGGGACCACATACACAGTAGGGATAGCAGAGGTGCGGTGACATCTGTTTGCTCTGGGGCCCCATATGCAGTAGGTTTAGCAGATTTGCGGTCACATTTGTCTGCTCCAGGGCCCATATGCAGGACTGTTTGCTTTTGTGTCATAAATTTTAGTCATAACAGCAATGAGGGATATGTGTGCAGATAGCCCATCACACCTTACATAGCTAGCAAGCCAGCGCATCACAGGGAATTTCTGCATCAGCTATGTGACATCGGAAATAGGAAGTGGTCATGCTGGATCCATCTATGGCTTTGTCACACGGTGCATTTTTGATGCGCTTTTTGTGCAGGAAGGCACAGCAATTAATGCTGTACATTGTTGTACAAAAATGCGACAAAAAATGCACCATGTGAAAGCACCCTAAAAGGATTGTTTAAAATATTTCTCTTTTGCGGTTTGAAAAAAAATTCATAGAAACATTTTGTAATTTTAGCAGAACACTTCTGTGAGATCTCTGAAGGAAACTACATGTCCTCATTAAGTTATAAAGTAGAAGAGATCATGCAGCACTCATCAGGAGAAAACCACCATACCCTGAATGTACATCCAAGACGTCACAGAACACAGTAACCATTGTACGGGCTGTCAGAGTAATCAGTAAAAGGACCCACCTGCTCCTGACCCACCACAGATGCTTGCCACGAGTACAGGCCAAAAAGAGGGAAAAAGGTTTCCATGTGGTCAATGTGATAAAGTGTTTACAAGACGCTCAGGTGTTCTTACTCACAGAAGAATTCACACCGGGGAGGAGCCATATTCATGTTTAGAATTTTTAAAACGCTTCACCCGTAAGTCAGGTCATAAAGAACATGAGAGAATTCACACAGGAGAGAAGCCTTTTTCATGTTCAGAATGTGCCAAATCTTTTACACGAAAATCAAGTCTTGTTATACATAAGAGAATTCACACAGGAGAAAAGCCTTTTTCATGTCCAATATGTGGGAGATCTTTTATAAAGAAAGCAGATCTTGTTACACATGAGAGAAGTCACACAGGAGAGAAGCCTTTTTCATGTTCAGAATGTGGGAAATGTTTTACAAATAAATCAGGTCTTGTTATACATGAGAGAATTCACACAGGGGAGAAGCCCTTTTCATGTTCAGAATCTTGGAAATAAATCACATCTCATTGCACATAAGATAATTCACACAGAAGGGAAGGTGTAATGTTGTCGAAAAGGGAAATGTATAGAACTTTTTTTTTTATTATTAAAGCAAACCTATGATGTTCCAACACCTGAGATGGTTCACAGATATTAACCAGCCAATAACAGTGTGTAAGTTGTATAACAATGTACAGAACACGAGCGCATTAGGTCTGAGGGTTAGTGTAAGTCAATAGTTTTCTAATAAAAAATCCCTCCTATTAAATGAATCTTTCTAAGTCAATGGTATTGGGGCTGAATCTTCCTTCTAACCTACAGGATTCTTATCCTTCCAGATGGGGAAACATCTGTTATTTTACATCAAAACTAACTTTCCTCCTCTACTAAATTCCCTCCAACATGAACTTGACTGAATATCCCAAGTCGACAATTCCTGGCCGACCAGAATAGTATTATTCAGGAGGATTATGTTGCCTAAAGTGTTATATTTTACAGAACTTTTCCTATTCTTATTAGGCAAATTTTATGACTTTCCATCGCCAAAATATCCATTGATTTGGTAATCAAAAAGGCCAAGATTGACCTCCTCTCTAATGATAAGGGAGATGAACTTGCAGTGTCTTGGCTTGCCTAATTTGAGATCATATCATATAATGACTGTCATAAACCAGGTTAGGGCATGGAGAGCACCACCGAATGACAAACTGTGGGCCTTCATAGAACCTGCTGTTCACGGCCTTCCCTCTCTCTGGCCCTACGTCATTAACCCATGGCCACTGGTGGCTCACCTCCTGTGCTAGTCACACTCCGATACTGGAGAGAGTTCACTCCTACTTACTTCCCTAGTATCCCTTCTTCGTCACTTTCCACCCCTCTTCTAGCTTTGTCCTTTGACTCAATAGGTGACATTAGGCATTGCTTCCACTGAGGACCTCTACCAGGGTCTGGAATTAAGCCCTTTCCACAAATTAGTTGAGAAATATAAAATTCCATTGTTCAATTACTTTAGACAAGTAGCTCATTTTCTGAAAGAGAATCTTGAAAGGAAATTCGGGGTTCTGACTCCTATTTTTAAATATCTGCCAAGAGTCTCTCCTGAGATGTCATACAGGAACAAGAATTTTATCTGATCTTCTCACCAAAACCTCCAATTTATCCAAATGGTTAACAAACTAAATTGGGAGAGAGACTTTTTATGACTCAAAATAGGAAAAAACCTTATACTGGGCGCACAAAGCATCTGCAAGCTCCAATTTTATACTGTACTGTATACTGTACTGTACTGTACCCCCACCCATCTTAGTGAAATTTACACAAATTCCTCTCCCTACTGCTGGAGATTGTGTGGCAATTATGGATCTGTATTCCACATATTCTGGTCTTGCCCATTACTATGTGCCTTCTGGTCTAATGTCCTTGCTGTAGCTTCAGCTCTAGTCCAAGTCCAATGCCCAGTAGGTTGGGAATCTGCTCTGTTTCTGCTTGGTATAGACTCCATCCCACCAAGAATCATGTTACCTATTCTTTGTCTCTACAGAGAATCTGGAGGTGCTAATTTACACCTTCTTAGTATCTGTTATGTGTCCACAATTTGTGACCTGTGTATTTCCAAATGTTACCAAAGGCTGATGTGTAGGAAGAGTCTTTGTATCCATTTAATGACTGTTTTGTATTTCTTGAATCTTCCTTCAAAAAAAAAAATATAAACTCCACTTAATCTCCGCTCTGGAAATAATTTTGGGGAAGTCTCCTTTCCTAGTTTTTTTTTAAAACTGTTTTTTATTGAAAGTCAATGTCTGTACATCATAACATCAAGAAATGAAAGTGATGGATTCACAAGATTCACAACAACATATCTTGATTGGTTATACATCACTGAAATCGACATTGAACAAACATTTTCTGTGTTTTTTCGCTTAACATAAATCATGTAATAAATGCTTCATAACATTTAAGACTTATCATATAAATATAAAAACATAACTTCATTCTAATAAACATATTGTGCACTGAGCAATGTATCACCCCATTTAGTTGTTGATTATTGTTTGTTTGCGAACCTGAGTCCTAGCTAGGAAACCTCCACTTCTGCCCCCGCATATGAGTACAAGGAGGGGAGCCTCCTCTTGTGTTCTCTTAGGCTTGCAAGAGAGCACCCACTCCTCTTCCGAATACCTGATAACAGCTATATGTTATTCTTTATACTAAATAGTGATAGGCTCTGTGCCCGCCAGCTGCCGTCCCATATACCATGTTGTTGTGCCACAACATGAGTGCAGTTTCCTTCTAAGTGACACCTGGAGCGTGGTTATGTACCCCTCCCATAACCTAAAGAAGTTTTTAACTCTGGCCTCTTTGTGCAAGGTCGCTTCAAGCCAGTCCATGCACATTAAGAATCTCAGTTTTTCCTCGAACATCTCAAATGTTTGGAATGCATGGGAGCCCAAACAACGCCCACGAGGCCTTTAAGGTAAATGTTCCCCCAGATGTTGTTGTATAAAATATGTAACCTGATCCCAGAAAGATCTCAATAAAGGACACCTCCACAGACAGTGATATAGGTCTGCGCCAGCCTCCGCACATCTGAAACATTGATCGGTAGGAAATCTCCCCATCCGATGCCCTCGTATGGGTGTGAGGTATGCATTATGACTTATTTTAAAAAACATTTCTAGGTAACGACTGAAAGCTAAATACTTGTGGGTAAGGCCTCCAAAATCAGGTGTGGGGTCAATGTATTGTCCCTTCTCTGCCAGTCCCCGCGTCATACCCTCATAATCTACTTTGCTAACCAAGAAATTATAGATGCTAGACAAGTGTGCATGTCTCGTGTGTGGGTATAGAAGGATTCGGGCGAAGGTTGTGTCCCAGTCCCCTGAGGCCCTTTCCTAGTATTTATACTTTCTCAATTCCAAAAACTGTGCCCCCATCAGTGAACCTTGATGTATTTTTTAAAATTCTTTGCCCATGCAATAACCTGTACGTGGGGCAACTAAAAGACCTTTTTGCATTAGAATGAGGGACATCTCCACAATATCGGGAGAGGTTTTGTGGGTACGTTTAGGTAGCCAAAGTCCAGGTAGCGGGCTTGGAACAGCGGAATACAGCAGTAGCACAATCTCTTGGGAGGAGACAGGGGACCAACCCCCCAGAGATTGTGGTGTGACTGTGGCCTGTACTTCATCCCCTGCACTTCCAGATGCTCAGCCATGACCTGCAGGGGATAGAGATGGATTCTATTGGATACTTTTTGATTTGCTGTACTATGTCGGACCAGCGTTGCATTTATTTATAAACTAAAATGGTCGCAGAGTGTTTATTTAACCCCTTCCTGACAAATGGTCATAATAATATGGCTCTTTGTTTTGTTCCTTCCCGCCTTTCCAGACCTATAACTTTTTTATTTTTCCGCCTACATAGACATGAGGGCTTTTATTTTGTGGAACAAGATGGACTTTCTAATGATGTTATTTGTATTACCATAGAATATACTGGAAAACCGCAAAAAGATTTGAAGTCGGGTAGAATGTGAAAAAAACTTACTTGCGTCATGCGGGTGTTTTGCTTTTATGGCATTCAATCTTCGGTATAAATGATCTGTTCTCTGTATTCTACAGGTTGATACGAATCCGACAAAACCAAACATGTAGGGTGTCCCTCTTGTTTTGGTACATAAAAAATTCCAAACATTTTCTATTTTTGAAATTTGTGCGGCGGCGCCATTTTCTGCGACTAATAAGTCTTTTGTCAGACCTGAGTGAGAAGCATTTTTGCACTTTTTATTGCTCCCAGTTTGGAATACAGGCGACTTTTTTGATTAAATTTATTCCAATTTTTATGGGACGTAAAATGAGCAAAAAAAAAATGCAATTTTGTCGTTAGGAATTTTTTTCTTCTCCGGTGTCAGCGCACGGGATAAATGACGTATTTTAATAGCTCGGACTTTTCCGGATGCGGAAACACTAAATATGGGGAACGTTTTATTATTTTATTTTTTATTATTTGTAAAATGGCGAACAGGTGTCATTGCCTGGGGCTGGAAGTGGGAAATGGAAACCATGGCAGCGGTAAAAGCCTTCACAAGGTTTCCAGCTGCCATGGTCACCAATCAGAACCCTGTGAATTCAGGGTTAAACAGTGCGGGATGGCAGAGCGACCTCCCGCGCTGCAGCTGGCGGGTGTTAGCTACAATTAGCTGCTAACACCCGATGGCTGTGTAGCGGGATCACAAGGGTTAAATAAATAGTAACTGTCAGAAGCAGACCCTCTAATGTGAATGTCCACTTCTGGGGCAGCCGTGGGTGGCTATTTGTAGGTTGTTTAAGGCCAATATTCTTTGTGCTTCCCACCTTAATAATGTCAGCCGGCAGCTGCTGGTTTTACAGTGGCTGGTTAAAAATATGAGGACCCCACATCATTTTATTTTTATCCTTTATTAAAAAACTAAAAAGAACAAATTATTATTTTTTTTTTAAAGGACGTGAAGACCCCATAATTTCCATAACCAGCCAAGGTAAAACTGATAACTCCAGTCTGATATTATCAGAATGGGAAGGTCCATGGATACTGGTTCCTTCTCACCCTAAAACTACGAGCCATAGCCACCAAGAAAGCTGAATAGGCCATTAATGAGTGTTTTAAGGGAGGACAGGGAATTTAAAGAGGGTGGGGGAACAGGGAGAGGGGGAGTAAATGAAGGTCACTTACCTTATTTTGCCGCTTCCTCTATAGTTATATTGAATATCCCCCTGCAGCCAGTGACATCAGGGAGTGTCTCATGACCCTTCCCCACCCAGCTGTTCCTTTCAGTGTTCGTGACCAGTTGGCCATGACTGCTGCAGCAGGGCTGTGGATTTCGGTAAGCCAAAGCCCCGACTCCGACTCCTCAATTTCCCCTAACTCCGACTCTGACTCCCTCATACATGGCACACGTTTAAGAGAGAACTTAATTTAAGATTTTTATCATCCTTATGATACAATAATCAAGCTATTTAGGTAGAACAATAAAATATATTTATTGGATACAACTTTAGAACACAAAAAACTTTAATAAATTGCAAATAGCAAAACCTGCAGTAGGTGGGAAAAAAACATTTAAAACAAAAATGTCCTGAATAACATTTGTGGAGTCTATGAATTGTTCTGAGAAAAAGTATTGCTTCCATCAGATCCTCTTTCATAGATGACCCTCAAATCTGATTGAATTATTTTAAGGCTAGAGAACACCTCTCAACACTAACTTGGGTTGGTGCAAAGCGGTGACCACAGGGAAACATCTCTAACAATGTCAGGGTAAAAAGGGGAATTGCCTCATGCACAGTCACTTTTGATGATCGGTTGAATTCTTCTACTTCTTTGAGAGCAAGTGAAAAATTTTGCTGAAATACAGTCAGTCTGTTTGCTGTGGGAGTGGAATCTTTTCCACTGCGGCAACGCTTTGCCTGCTCCATGTCATTCAAATACTTTTCAAAGTTAAACGCTTCATCTGATGAGGCTGAAGATATGGTGGCAGTAGCACTGGCAAGTCCCAATTCCTCCTGCTCTTGGCAATCCTGTACCACACATCCTAATTGCTACCTCAGTCAGAGCTTCTTTTCCTTTAGAAGTCTGTTGATCATCCAGCAATATACGATGACTTGGGTCCACATAAACAGCTCCAAAATAATTTTATTATCTAATAGCAGTGTCTCTCTCCTTTTCATTGAAGCAGCAATGCCATCTGCGATTAAGTCTCCTCTTTGGGACAGGCTAAAAAGCAAGTTCTTCCACTCCTTTATGAAAGTTCCAGGAGTTAAATCCTCAGCTTGTAATTTTTTAGTCACTATGAATGGGTGTTGAAGCAGTTCCTTTAATTCAGCCACCTGTGTCCATTGACCTTTACAACCTTAGGGTTGGCCATGTCCACAAGAAAGGGTTTCAGCTCAACCAATCGCTCAATCTTTAAATAGGTTCTGCCCCACCGAGTGGCTTGATCTCCAATGGCCCCTTTCCCAGCAAGTCTCTTCAAGATGGAATAAATTTTGAGGGTTGGGCAGCAATAGCCAATTGCCTCACCTTGGCAATCAGAGTTCCAGCATGTCCCTCTTGCAGACTGTCCTTATCGCCAGCTGCAGTTTTGTGCACAGCACAGCGCATTTTGATAAATAGGACAGAAATTTTTAAGCAGCTTCAGCAAGATCTAATTCTAGAGTATCATGTTGCTGTTGTTCGTAGGAATATCTTTTTTGTTCCCAGTTACTGTGGCTTCCATCCCCGCAGATACTGAATCCAAAGTTTTCTTCTCACTGTTGTTCACCTTCCTTATTCTCATGCATCAGTTTCATTGTACTTATCATGTTTGAAGTATTGTCTGTTACAATAGCAAGAACCTGTTCTTTTTTGAGTTCATAATCTTGCAGAACATTTTCCACTAAGGCCTGGAGAAACTGACCGGTGTGATGAGCGTTAGTATCCTTTACTGCCAGTGTCTTGGTAACAAATTTTTTGTTGTCACAAAAAAATTGAACATTTATAGCAAAATAGTTCACTCTGTGACGTGTGCAGGCATCCATTTTAAGATATATAAGCGTCTCTTGAGAATCTTTTTAAGATCTTTTTGGTTAAGGGCTTCTTCAATCACTAATTTTCTAATACTTTCTCTTTCCAGAGAAACTCCAAGTTTGCAGCCATTTCTCCATAAAGAGCTGTAAAAGCTGGTCTAGCAAATAATGATAATGTTACAGTGTCCTTCACAACAAGCTCTAACATGTTTCCCCGAAAATAAGACATTGTGGAATTCCCGAATATAAGGCACCCCCCCGAAAAATTAGACATTGTGGAAATCATTGCTGCAGCTCCCCATACACAGGGCTGTCCCTAAGGGTGGGCAGAGAGAATGGGAGGGTGGGGCGGATGTTCCCAAGCCCCCCACACCCCCAGACATATTGTTGTAGCACCTGAGTGTTGAATGACCTGTGCAGGGAGGTCATGTGACTGTGAGTCCCCCAGGTCCCCGAACATCCCAGGACAGGAGACAGAAAGTATAGAGAGACATGAAGTAATAGAGGGGAAAAGGGGGGAGAACAGAGCAATGACACCCGACACACACATCTCACAGGATGGCTGATGGGGCAATGCTGGAACTTCTAGTTTTTTACAAGTCCCAGCAAGTCCCCATTTGCCATCCTCTGAATAAGTCACTGCAACGCCATAAAAATTCCTTTACATACTTATATCCTATACTCTAAACATTAATAAATATAAATATATATATATGGGGTGTATATATATAATAAAATATATATATATATATACACACACACTAGTGTAGCATGCTATAATTTATTTGTGGAAAAATAAGACAAAGTGCATCTTTAGGAGCAAAAATTAATATAAGACGCTGTCTTATTTTTGGGGAAGCAGGGTATGAGCTGTCTGTTAAACACATCTGCTGTCAATGTTTACAGTCCCTTTTTTCACTTACAAAAAAATCTTGTTACTGATGTTTGAGACACTCTTTCGTCCTCCTTAGCCTGGCGGAAGTCGGGGACTGTTTTTTGGTGTCATTCTGATCTTTCTCATCACAGACGGTTTCAATGTCTTTTTTTGATTGGAAGCTCTCATAGGGGCGTTTTTATCGCTTCCTGAGTCTGCACTGATTTCATCTGGGTCACTTATCTTACACTGACACAAAATATTTTTTATCTTCAGTTCGTGTGAAATGCTCAAATACAGCCGACTTCTCAGGAGGCTTCTTAGACATTTTATAATGATATAAATTCATTCTCAAAATAATTTTGTCCTATGGAAAAAAAGGTAGATTGTGATCTCTGAAAGAATAGCGAGTGTAACTTTGGGTAGAAATAAAACAAACTCTGCATAAATCAATAGTACAGATCTGTCAGGACAAATAAAAAAGATTGTAATATGTGTTTTATTAGATATTTCAGTATCAGGCTTTTCTTTGCATACGGGTCACTAAGGGCCTGATGTGTGAAAACTGTCTTGGTCTAAGACTTTCTCTGTTGCCCATAGCAACCAGTCAGAGCTCACAGCAACCAATCAGAGCTCTGCTTTCATTTCTCCAGAGCACTATATGAAAGGGGAGCTCTGATTGGTTGCTATGGGCAACAGTATTCATACATCATCATACTGCTTCACAGTCTACAAAGTGAAACTACTAGCAGTGCTTTGGCGACAGCTTCTACACCTCTAGTACTTTCTCAGATGGGTTTCTGTATTGCTAAATATGAGATGGTAGAAAACAGTTTCCCCCTAATATTCTATGTATAACATCTAGAAGCCATCAGAGCAGCTAATCTCTCCCAACATGAGCTCAGAGGAGAAGCAGAATAACACATAAAGCATATAGAGAGAACATACACTAGACAACTGATTTATGCAAAGTTTAATGAAAATTTTAGATATACTAAGAAGTATTTGCCTTAAAGGATTTTTCCCCACACGATGATTCACTGGCTGACAAGCAGTCACTCTGTCTCCTCAGGCTGTGGGTGGGTCTCCAGCAGTGATTAGCATCTATTAACTTCAAGCCCTTCTTCTGACAGGGCAGGAAATAGTTTTCTCCAACACAATTACAGATAAAGTCAAGCTTTCCAGTCCTCACAGTCACAACACTTGTATCTTTTGATTACTGCAGATAATGGTGCTAAGCCATATAAGTTCACACAGAACTCAGTCCCATCATTCCGTGGGGGTGAGGTTACTCCTTATATAAAGAGATACTCCTATTGAAACATTTGAATGGTATTTTATAAAAATCTTTTTTATTTTTATCAAAAATTCAAAATATTCAAGTATAGTATCGTAGTAAGGCAATATAGAAAAGTTTCTCAAATGAATGAGTAAACACTTGGGTTTGTAGCTCTCCAAGCAAGGAGTAGTGAGTCCCAGTAAGACGCCTTAGGCTTCTGCAATTTTTTCCTGCAATTCACACAGCTTGTCAGGTGTCGTAAAATCATGCTGCTTAGACGACTGTCAAGGAGTGTGTGCAAGCTGTTTCAGGGTAACACCCCTTTCTCAAGCATGTCGGGTAGTTCGACTTGTCTATATTTTATACATCACAAATTACAATAAGTAAAACACCTGAAGACAAATCTTAAAAAATCTTCAAAAGAAGTTATAAGAATACGTTAAAATTACACTCCTCATTTAACCCTTTGGGGGTAAGTGAATCGAGTGTAAATATCCAAAAGACCTCTCGCTGCAAGAGATTTCTTTTAATCTGTTTCATCCACACCATAAATCTGTTCTATAACCTGCCACTTTAATTCACAGATGTTGTGTTTCATTTAAAAAAAAAAAGTCTAGCTAGCGAACTTTCACCATACCTTTTTTCTTTCTGTGACTGTATATTTACTCCTATTTCTTCATATCTCCGGATGTTAGATTTATGTTCATTTAATCGGATTTTTATTTTTTGTGAAGTGAGGTTATTCCTCCCAGCTAATCAGATAACAGTCTTTCTGGTCTGCAGGCTACCACAGAAACCTGTGTGCAATGACAGACCTGCTGAACTGTCTACAGTTCATGACTGAAGTCAAATCTACTGACCAAAGTATTTACAAAATGTTGTCTTTTAACAGTGCCTTTATGTTAGAAGAAAATTTTTGCAGTGAGCAAACCTCTTTAATCCTGTTTTCTCTAGCAGATCTGTGATGAGTGCAGCCAGTCCTTCCCAGTGCCTTATCCTCTGATCTGTAGCAAGTAGCTTCACTACTGAGCATGTACATAAAGTGCTGCACACATTCATTTCAATTAAGAGCCTAGATCCTTATATAAGGAATAGAACAGACCTTTACAGGACATTTCATTATTTTCCCAAATTCTTATGAAAATATATTCAGCACATACTGCAATGAACTAACTGCACCAATTTATTATATATCTTGGGAGTTGGACTCTGACTCCACAGCCCTGCTTCTGTGCACCAAAACTAGGCACCTTATATGCCAGGCACAACACATTTGAATGCGCCTAAAGTAGGTGCATCAAATATGCTAGCAATGATATATTATGTGCCTAGATTAGGTGCATCAATTTTACTATGCAAGGTAGACCAAATGCCACATTTTCTGACAGATTCATTCAGGTGCACTATACACTCATTTAATGCACCTTAAAACTAGTGTGGTGAAACCTCTTTTCTGATATGTTGCTCTTAGTTGCAAAAAAACACCACAGTAGCCATCCCTGCAGTAGGATGGATAAAGCTCCCATGGTGGCAAGGAAATCTTACCAGTTGAATAGGTAATAGCCAGTATATGGCTCTTAAGGGGAGTAAATTAACTCCCCAGAAAAGGAGTAGGACAGAGAACACCGGAGAGCTCCCATCTAAAGCTACCAGTGACACCCTAGATACATTTAAACCCTCCCTTATGGAAAGATATATACACAATACCACTTGGGAATATGGGAGCTTGTTCTCGGAGGGAAATAAAAGCATATGTGCTAAATTCCCTGGAAATCTCCCATGTAAGGAAGACTCAGGTTATATACCTGGCAGTCGCACCTGTGGAAACCCAGATGCTGGGTACTATAGTCTCCTTAGACAAAAACCTGGGTGGTTTATGTTGAAAAATGTGACATTCTTCAAAGACTTAGCACATCGGCTGGTGTTATAACTCTCTGCCTTTTGGGACTGACCTCCTAAAGTTTATTGGTTATGTGGATACAAGGCCCTGAAGTGCTTGCCTATAGGTGTTAGTGGATCCTGCCCTTGACCCCAGCTACATTTATCATACCTGCTGATTATGTAAACCCACTCAAGTTTCCTAGGTACATGTTACACAAGAGAGCTACAGATAACAAACCGAGACCAGATTGTAGGCCACATGCCTCTTGCACTAAGCGGTAGGATCCTCTAAGGATTCCTCCAGTGTATGGAAATGACACCTGTTGATGCAATAATACAAAGTGTTGTCCCTAACACTGGTGACACATGCCTGACATGATCCTGACTAATATAAATATTTTTTTCTACTGAGGTGTATGGTGAATGGCATTCCTCTTAAATGGTCCTCCCTCATAGGTCCCTATACTTGCAAATAGAGAAGCTATTTTCAAGGTTCAGCTGTTCCTTAGCTTCCTGCACTGCTGTTGTAGGCACAACTGGATGAGCTGGGATTGAAAGGCTGTTCCACGATCTGTGAGGATTTGTTTCAAACATCCATATGGCAGGATAAAATGCTTCCAGATCTTCTCAGCTGTGGTCCTAACTGACAAATCCTTTACTGGAATACAACTGCAAATTTAGTGAAGTTTTCCACAATGGTAAGGGTGCAGGAATACTCAGATCGGCTGGTTTCCAACTTCACGTGATCCATGGCCACAAGTTCCAGCTGTTGTTGTTCCAGCTTGATGAGATGTAATGGGGCTCGCTGATCAAGTCTGTCACCCTTAACTCTGGTACAAGTGGGGCACTCCCACCACCCCTTCTCAATATCTTCCCTCATGCCAAATCAATAGAACCTTGGTGGCCTCTATCTTCTAAATACTAAAATGTTCTGACTGATCATGGTATGCGTGAAGAACCACAAAAGCATCCCGCCGGGGGAATCAGCACTTGATGTAGATGTTCACCTGAAGTGGGATCAATAGTATTTCGGAGTAGGAAACCCTTCTGTATGAACAGATGCTTCCTCTGACTCCACAGCCGCAACAACTCTGGGTCCTGATGACCCTTGTGTAGTCGAGCTTGCAGATAATCTTGAATGTCCCTTAGGACTCTACTCTTCACCTGCAGGGTCTTACAAAGTTTTTCCTCAAGAAGAGTGTAACGGGTAGGCATCCTATCAAACTGGTTTTGATTTGGACGAACTGATGATGCATCCTGGTGGGCAAATCTCTTGTAGAAGGTAGGCATCTCTACCTCTTCCCAGACATCGTCATCGGGACTCGGGGGCTCTTCTCCAGTGGATATCTAGGACAAGGTATCAGCATTGATATTGATCTTCTCGAGCAGAACTTTACAGTAAACTGATAGTTCACAAGTCTGGAGGCCCACTGTTGCTCTAAGACCCCGAGCTGGGCAGTGCTCAGATGAGCTAACAGATTGTTGTCTGTATACACAGTGAAGATGGTCGCTGCCAGGTAATCCCGGAATTTTTCAGTCACTGCCCACACCAGTATCAAGAGTTCCAATTTAAAAGAACTACAGTTCTGATCGTTCTTTTCAACTTCATGTAAAGCTCAACTAGCATAGGCACTCTTTCTTTGCCATCTTGCTCTTGAGACAATACTGCGCCGAGGCCAAGATTACTGGCATCTGTGTACAACCGTTATGGGATATTAGAATCTGGATAGACCAGGATGGATGGATGGCTCAGAAGGTCTTTCAGGATTTGAAAGGCAGTTTCTTGCCAATTAGTCCAACTGATGGGTAGATATTTCTCCCGGACTTCAGGGGGTTGTCCCCGTAACAGTTTGTGCAGAGGTTCAGAGATCCAGGCGAACTGTGGGATGAAGTGTCATTAGTACCTGACGAACCCTAAAAAGCTCCTAACCTCTTTAACAGTAGTCTGCATAGCCCAGTTTTGAACAGCTGAGAACATGGCCCAAATAGTGCACTCGCTCCTTCAGCACATGGCATTTGGAGGGCTTTACCTTCAAACCGTACTTGATCAGCACTTGGGGGACCTCAGCTAGATGTTGCAGATGCTCCTCGTAGGTTTGAGAGTAAATAATATCCTCTAAGTATATGAGAATGCTCTCAAAATTCTTATGGCTAAAGCATCCTTCCATCAGCCGCTGGAAGGTGGCAGGGCATTGCACAGGCCAAAGGGCAGGTTGGTGAATTCAAATAGGCCCATGGGGTTGGTGAACGCAGTCTTTTCCTGGTCTTCTTGAACCATAGGAACTTACCAATAACCAATTGTCAGTAAAGTAAGCAGCCTTCCCTAAAGCCATCAACGATTCTTCTATATGAGGAAGTGGGTATGCATTCTTGCAGGTAATGCTATTAAGCTTGCGATAGCCTACAGAGAACTGGATGATTCCATTTTCTTCCTTACCAGCATGAGAGGCACAGCCCAAAGACTCTGTCTCAAATGATGTGGGAATCTTTCATCTACTGTAGGAGCTTCTTGACCGAATGATAGCTCTCGGAAGGCAAAGGCTGGTGACGCTCCTTGATAGGAATATGATCCCCATTGGGAATAGAGTGCTTTAACAGAATAGTCCGGCTGAAGTCTAATGGGTGCTGGCTAAACGCTTGTTGATAATTGCATACAACCTTCAAGACTCCTTTCCTCTGTTGCTCTGAAATAGTGGACTCTCCAATGTCCAACTGGTCCCACCAGGGTTCAGGAATTTCTGCACCAGATTCACTGGTGACTTGGCTGACTTGCCTGCAAGTAGGGGCTCCAGCCTCCTAGATGTCTTAAAAGGTCACTTGGACTAGTTTGGCCACAGTGAAGAACTTGGGGAGTGTGACTGGA
Organism: Phyllomedusa bahiana; assembly: GCA_025379985.1. NCBI lineage: Eukaryota > Metazoa > Chordata > Amphibia > Anura > Hylidae > Phyllomedusa > Phyllomedusa bahiana. Next base: position 14,541 of record JAODAL010029457.1, on the reverse strand, counting down.
TAGTCACCGAGGTTAATCAGTCGTACTGGAACATTTCCAGAGGAGTCAGTCACTAAACTTCATACAGCTTTCACCAATAGGCGAGCTTCAACCTCAATAGGTTCCAACAGGGACTGGTAATCTTCACCTCCAATACTGGGCACAACGCCGAAGGATCATCTGTGTTCCGGGTTGCAGGATTACAGGCTGATTGTCTAGAATAGGGCCCCACCATATCTCCCCAGAATAGTTGGTAAACTTCCGTTGGGTGCTCTGTATTGCTTTTTGAGTGGGTGGTGGAGCAGTAGCAAGGGACTCATGCAGTAAAGAATTTTGCTAAAGCAATTCCTCCTGATTTTCATCCCCAAGATAATCTGTGGCTGATTAGGGTCTTCAGCATTGGTCACAACCATTCCCTGTTGAGGTAATTGGAGATTTGCGATCTGGACCATGGGCTACCAGTAATCCAGCAGGGGAATGTGATGGCCCAAACCACCAACCACAGATAAATAGGGCTTGGTTGGTTGGAGCAAATCAACAACTTCCCAATGTTGCTGGTAGACATCTCGTTGAATGGTAGTCACTTCAGAGCCAGTGCCGATCAGAGCTTCCAGGGGCACCCTATTAAACCATACAAACAAAGAAATTTATGCTGCTTACCCCTTACTCTTCAATCCATGGCTTGGAGTTCAGTTTTTGCAAGTTCTAGCTTGGTTTGGATGTAAGACAGATGACCCGCACGGAGAGTTGCCAGTCCCAGCTCAAATCCAATGCACAAACTCCCATGAAAATAAGATAATCCAGCGGTATTCCAACCATACGTCTTTATTCACATAGATATTATAAACAGGACAGTATAAAGGATTGCGTTGTAAACGCTACCCTAACGCGTTTCCGACCACTCCGGGTCCTTGATCACAGCTTACCAGCTACCTTAAAACAAACACACTTGGGGGCGTGGCCTGACCTGCATGGAGTGAAGACGTGTGGTGCATGAGCTCCTGGCAAATCCTGGGCAAATCCTGCTTTTTGGACCTCCTGGAGTGGTTTTTACTGCTCCAGACTGAGAGGAGAAGACAGAGGAGACATTTAGAGGCTGTTGGCGAGGCTAATCCCCTGTTATACGAGAACAGCTTCCCCCGAGGGAGCCCACCCTGCTGGTAGGCCAGAGGAGTGCTGAGGTGCGGGGCCCGACAGGAGACGGAGACGAGCGCCGGAGATCTGCGGTGCCCGCACACGGCACCGAGAGCTTGGCTGGTGCCCCGGAGGAGAGGGAAGGAGTTGTTCTCCCCTGTGACGGCGAGGCCGAAACGACACTTACTTTACTGCCGGGCGCTGCGGCGGCTTGAAGATCCGGAGAGGTCGGGCTGAGCTGCGGCACGGCGTGATACTTGCTGAGACTACGGCCAGTGGAGATCGCTGCTACTGCCCTAGAGAAGGGGAACACAGCGGCGGAGGAAGCGAGAGCGGAGCCTGGAGACTGCCTGCCCGTGGCCCTGGGAGACAGACGCATCGCTCTGCATCCAAATAAGTGCAACGGAGGAGGGAAAGCCCCTGAGGGACGGGGGTGATTTGATGTCCCCAGGACAGCTACTTCTAAATAAAACACCATTGGCGCCATTTCCACTGCAGGCTAGATCTGAGGCACAAAGGCGCGAAAACGCACGTTGCCCAGGCGCCATCTTGATACGGCACATGTGAGGGAGGCACGCCATTTACTAACGTTGAGCCTGGACTGTGCTGAGGAAAGGGGTGTAATGTCAGTGGAACCCCTGCAGGACTAATCCGTCATTTCTACACAGTATATTGACCTGTGAGCCTGCTGGAAAGTATATAATTCTGAGACTCTGGGCTATCTATTTCTTATATCCCCAAGAACTCTGGCCTGCTATTCCAGCTAATGCACGTGTCTCCAACCCTGCTGTAATCTTAAATTTCAATACCATAACTGGGCCTCTGGCGCCACCTACTGGTGAATTACAGTACTAGTACTCCCTATCCTCCAATTTATACTCCTGTCTCAAATCTCTACTGTGGCTGTCCTTACTAATAGTGACTCTCGCTGAAGGTCATCGCTGCTGGTTTCTACATTAAAGACTGCTACTCTGGTGGTCCCTGACTCCCATGCCATTGTCATATTGGCTGTAGTGTCATTTTGGTGTGATAATCCAATTTCCGTATGGGCCGCAATAAGAGCTCTACAGATCCCGCTTCTGCACAAAAACAAACTACAATGGACACAATGAGCCAAACAGATGAACCTCCACAGTCAGATTCTCCGCCCAACGGAGCCTTTGACACCGAGAAGATTATGGCGGCCATCGCAACCTGCCAGACCACATTGACCACTAAAATTGACCACCTGCAAATGGATATCAACAGACTCCGCTACGATGTGGATAAGATCAAAGAAAGAGCCGTAGAGGCCGAGCGCAGAATTAGCGGGGTGGAAGACGCCTCGACTTCTAATCAGGAGTCCATCCGTACACTGCAGCAACAAGTAAAAACTCTACAAGCTAGGGCAGAGGACGCTGAGAATCGTAGCAGGCGTAATAATGTGCGCATTTTAGGGCTGCCGGAGCGAGTGGAGGGCTCCTCCCCAGAAAAATTTGTGGAGCAGCTGCTTAAGGAGATTCTGGCCCCTATTGACTTTTCATCTAGCTTTGTGGTTGAACGAGCCCACCGTATCCCGACGAAGCCATTGCCACCCGGCGCCCCACCCCGCCCCTTCATTCTAAAACTCCTCAATTATAGGGATAGAGATCTTGTACTGGCTGCTGCCAGAAGAAGGGGGGACATTATGTTCGAAAATAGCAAGTTATCCTTCTATCCGGACTTTACTTCTGAAGTGCAGAAAAGAAGGAGGGAATTCACACATGTGCGGGGCCGTCTGAGGGAGGCTGGCATAAAATATGCCATGTTATACCCCACTTGACTGAGGGTCCAACATCGAGACCGCACGTTCTTCTTCACAACGCCAGACTAGGCCTCGGAGTGGCTGGATAGACGGTCTCCTGAACGTCGCTGATAGCATATGTGCATGACTGACATGTGGATTTGTTCTGACAACGGTTTTATTTCCTGTGGTTTCATTTTACAGGCTATTTGTCTTCTCTCTCTCATCCTATGTAGTACTTAGTATTACAGGTCCATTCCTTATAGGAACGGAGAGATCGACCACCTTTTCACAAAATTCTAAGAGGCACTTCCTTTGGCGTGCCTTTTTCAGGTGTGCTCCCTAACACCTAGGTATAGGTTACTGGCAACCCTTGGTGCTTTCCACGATTTCTGTTCTTTAACAGTTTCGGTATGTTCGGGATTGTAGGCTCGAGCAGGTTGGGTGGCTTTGAGCAGGGTGGGGGTTGGCTACATTTAGGCCCGGTTGGCCTAGTTGGTGTTCGGAATGAATGGTTTGGGTTTGTGTGTCAGTCTCTGGTCTGTAAGTTGTCTATGTGGTGCTCTGTAGTTCTGATATTACAATGGCGGATTGTAAGATAGTGTCCTGGAATGTCCGGGGTTCAAACTGCAAATTAAAAAGGGCACTCGTCTTTGACTATGTCAAAACTCACAGTCCTAGCATTGTTATTTTTCAAGAGACGCACCTTAAGGGGCAGAAGATCTTAGCACTAAAGAGGCCCTGATAGGGGCGGCATATCACGCAGTTTTTTTTCTAATTATTATGCTCGAGGGGTCTCGATATTGATCAGCAAATCTCTTCCATTCCAACTACAGGATCTCCATATAGACCCATCAGGGAGGTATGTGCTTTTACATGCGAAATTATGGGGCTCTGATTTCCTTGTGGGAGGAATTTATGTTCCACCTCCCTTTCATAGGGGAGTTTTGGACACCCTTATGGCAAGGGTTTCGCAGTACCCAGGGGTGCCGCTACTCTTATTAGGGGACTTCAATGCCACTTTGGATCGAGACATGGATCGTCTCTATCCTCAGTCGACGCATAATAGAAGTCTTAAAGATTGGGCAGAAACTCATGGGCTAGTGGAGGCATGGAGATGGCTACATCCCAGAGATAGGCAGTTCTCTTGTTTCACACCGGCTCATAATTCTCTCTCTCGACTAGATTTGGCCTTTGTGTCAAAAGAGATCTTACACATGATACCGGTGGCTGAATATCTACCCCATGCGCCATTGAAACTAATATTATCCTCAGCATTGCGGGTATCGGAGAGATTATGGCGGTTGAATCCGAGATGGTTAGATGTACCAAAAATTCTGGATACCTGTCGGGAGCAGGTAGAAGCGTACTGGGAGGTCAATGAGGGCATTGCTAGTCCACTAGTGGAGTGGGATGCATCTAAGGCTGTTCTTAGGGGAGTTATAATTGGAACTATAGCGACGCATAGGGCCGACCTAAAGGAAACTAGAAGCTGTGGTTTTAGAGAAAGAAGCCGCATATGTGAAGGATCCATCCCAAAGTACTAAGGAACCATTGTTAATAGCTCAAAGGGCATACTCACTGCACCTGTCAGATTACACTCAGAAGAGGCTCCTCATGCAAAAACAGTCTATCTTTGTAGAGGGAGACAAGAATGGTAGGGCACTGGCATTCCTGGCCAGAGCAGAGACACCGGTGACGGTGGTAGCCAGTGTGGTTTGTGCAGATGGAGTGCTGCGATCGGATCCAGGACAGATATGTGAGGAATTTGCCTCCTATTACAAGGGGCTCTATGCTTCCAGACTAACTTACACGGACAGGGAAATAACTCATTCTAGATACGTTGGAAATACCTGTACTGTCCTGTGAGGAGGTAGAGGAGTTGGCAGCCGACATATCGGCGGAGGAGATTGGTAGGGCTGTGGGGAGACTGGCGACGCATAAGACGCCTGGACCTGATGGGTTTCCAGCAGAATGGTATAAGCAGGACACGGAGAAATGGAGTGGTAGGCTGGAGAGGCTGTTTGCGGCGGCTGATGCAGAAGATTCCTTGCCACCTTCCTTCTCTGAGGCGGTGATCACAATAGTCCATAAGCCAGAAAGGCCCCCTGACCAGTGCGGCTCCTATAGGCCAATATCCTTGCTTAATTTGGATGCAAAGATCTTGGCCAAGGTTTTGGCTATGCGACTAAACAGGGTTGTACTGTCATTAGTTGGTACAGACCAGACGCCTATTCACCAACTTGCAAGTCACTCACACCAATGCAGGGACTAGGGTGATCGCTGCCTTAGATAATGAAAAGGCTTTTGACTCGGTAGAGTGGAGATTTATGTGGATATTGCTGTTGCGGATGGGATTCCCTCCCAGTTTTATCAAATGGCTGCGCCTATTATATTCAAGCCCCACGGCGAGAGTCAGAGTAAACGGGCTGTTGTCTCCCCCTTTCCCACTCGAAAGAGGCACTAGGCAGGGATGCCCGCTCTCACCGTTGCTTTTCACCCTTATTATGGAACCACTATCGATTATGATTACTGGACATGATGGTATTCGGGGATGGTCTGTTGCGGGTATTGAGGAAAAGTTATCATTATATGCAGATGACATGCTGGTGTACTTGGGAGATCCTGGGGCCTCTTTGCAGTGTCTATTAGAGATAGTGAATGTGTTTGGAGGCTATTCTGGCCTGCGAGTAAATTGGGGGAAATCTACACTGTTCATGTTGGATGACGTTGACCCGAGGTCGGTAACCTCCATCTCTACCCTTCAAATTGTCACGCAATTTAAATATCTAGGAATAGTCATACATAAAGACATCACTAAATTTACTGAGCTAAACCTCCAGCCTGTGGTGCGACAAGTAGAGCAGAGGCTGAAGACATGGGCCAACCTTCCTCTGTCCCTTATTGGGAGAGTAAACATAATAAAAATGGTACTATTACCCAAGCTCCTATATCTGTACCGAGCAGTCCCGGGGATACTTCCTAAATCACACTTTACGCTGTTAGACAATGGGGAGGTGCTACCCCGCGTCTAAGTAGGGCTACACTTAAAGCCCCGTATGACAGAGGTGGTCTTGCATTTCCGGACCTATTTGTCTACTATGTAGCGATTCAGTTAGCACATGTCTCAAAATGGTTTCGAGGTAATAAGAATGACCCGTCTGTAGTACTGGAGGCAGCCTTGATAGGATCATTAGAGGGACTTGCCAATCTACCTTATAGGGAGGGAAATTGTTTCCGGCATCATTACACTCCACTGATGAGTGCAGCAGTATCAGTGTGGAAGAAATTTATTCACCCTTATGGCCATAGTGGAGAGGATAGTGCCTGGTCCCCAGGAAATTGCCCGAACTCATGGAGCTCCCAGACTATGAATTTTGGGCTGCCCGGGGGGTGAAATACCTTACGCAGTTATATAAGAATGGCACATTCGTGACGTTCGCTGAACTCCAGTTGCAATTTAACCTTCCAAGGGGATCCTTCTTTCACTACTTACAGCTCCTACACGCGTGTGCTACACAATTTGGACTGATTGATTCTCAACTATGGGTACCTGGAGGCAATCATAAGACGTGTGGTCCTTAGGAAACCGGTTTCTTCTATATATAAGGCCATCATGGGATGCCAAGATTCCCCTTTAGCAGTCTCCTTTGAGAGATGGCAGAGAGATGTCCCATACATACCAAATGATGCGCTCTCTGAATTAAAGACCTCCTGGCGTCTATCAGTATTGAGTGCCAGAGATCAACTAATTCAAGTCAAGTGGCTTCATAGAGTATACCTCACACCGGTCCGACTCTATCAAATGCGTTGTTTGCCCTCAGCAGCCTGTTCCAGGTGTGGTGCGGAGAGAGGGACGCTGCTTCACATGGTGTCGGACTGTACGGTGCTGCAGCACTACTGGCGAGAGATCCACGGGTTTCTGAATAGGAAGTTGGGCTTTCCTAATGTGTGCTCACCTGAGAGTAGTCTTTTGGGAATTGTAGAAGAGTTAATCCCGAGTAAAATGGACCGCACCCTCTACTTACTTCTGCTTTACTATGCTAGGAAAATAATCCTTTTGAACTGGAAGCCGCCCAAGGCCCCATCTTTAGAGCAATGGAAACAGCTGGTTAATGCTGAACTCCCTCGATATAAAACCACATATGCCGCTAAGGGTATCCCCAAGCGTTTCTCAGCAGTTTGGAGTAACTGGACTGCAGCTCAGATGGTGTGAATGGCAATTGGGAAATGGATTGTAGACCAGAGACTGACAAGCGTGAATGATTGAATGATTGATGAGAGGTGAGTGTGAGGAGCAGAAGCTGAACACAATTGAGATTATACCGAGGAAATTCTAGTAAGACTAAATAGTCTCCCTTCTCCCTGATATCAGTGACTTGATCCAATTGTATTGTAAAGGTCTAAACCACTGTAACACGATTATATGGTTTCTTCTGTGAGATTATCCATCTAAATGTCATGATTTACTCATTTAATATTTCTCGAACTGAAATGACTGTTATGCTTCTGTGAAGTTTGCGAGAATGTTTCTGTTCTTTTATTTCTCATTTGAGAAAACCAAAAATAAAACCTTTAAAAAAAAAAAAATAATCATACAGATTATGACAGTACAGACCTGTCATATAATCTCCCATTAATAAGCCTTTTCTGGACCCACCACAGACGGTTACTACAAGTACAGGCTAAGAAGTGGGAAAAAGGTTCAAAATGCTCAAGTCTTCTTACTCACAGAAGAATTCACACTGGGGAGAAGCCATGTGTCACGTCAAAGGAAGTGCATTGGGCCCAGCCCACTGTCCCTGCCTACCTGGCATGCTGTCCTAGATGGCAGACCCCAACTGGGTGGCAGGCTCTATGCTACTAAGTTCAGGGCCATCAGGTGAAAGCAAGGTCGGTCAGTCCGGGTCAGCAAAAGTACGGGTATGTCAGGCCAAGAATCAGAAAACAGAAGAAATACCAGAAAACAAGCCAGGAGTCAAGACACTTTCAGGAATGAGGTAACGAATCAGGAGACAAACCGAGGTCAAGAACATGAGCCGAGGTCAGGTAATAAGGAACGCACTATATGGAGACCAATGGAAAACAAGCAGTGAGAACCTTTCACAGGCAAAGCAGGAAGGCATTGAGGTTTAAATGGTGTGCCAAGACCGCCCCTAAGGCTGACTGGTGCGGTGTCCGAGCCCTCCTATTGGCCTGTGTGACACACCCTCTGTTAGGAGTAGCCATAGAACTGTCACTCCTGAGCTCAGGAGCAAAGCCTCTCCCAGGGTGTGGACACAGGCCAGGTAAATTAACCTGTGCAGGGCGTTGCATCCTACAAGCAGGACACCTACCAGGTAAGTGCGTCCTGACACCATGTTTATGTTTAGAATGTGGAAAATGCTTTACTATAAGTCAGGTCATGATAAACATCAGAAAAGTCACACGAGAGAAGCCATATTCATGTTCAGTAAGAGGAAAACAGTTTACAAAAAAATCACATCTTGTTACACATAATAATGATAATCTTTATTTGCACCAAAAAATTCCACAGCACTTTACAATTTAGGGGGTATTAGTACAGACAAACCAGACATTACACAGCAAAAAGCTACTTACAGATGAGACCCAAGGTGTGAGGGCCCTGCTCGAAAGAGCTTACAATCGATAAGGATGTATGGGGGAGACGGAGGGTGAGAAGTTCTCAGTTTACATATTGGTCCAACCATGTTACATAAATAAAGGGGAGGTAACATAAAATGTGGATGAACCTGCCCCCCAGACCATACATTTATTTATAGGTAATTGCCTTTGAATGTCCAAGTGTAGGGAGTGACAAAGTAGGGGGTTAGCAATTAGGGATCTTGGTAGGCCTGTCTAAGATGTATACACAAGGCACACTTAAAACTGTGAGGGTTATGAGTGTGCCTGACCCTACGGAGTAGCTTGTTTCAGAGAACTGGTGCAGCATGTGAAAAATCTTGGAGATGAGCATGGGAGGTTCAGATGACTGAGGTGGATAATCTCAGATCATCAGCAGAGTGGAGAGACCAAGTAGAGTGGTAGACCGAGATGAGGGAGGAGATGTAGGGGGTGCAGCACTGTGGAGGGACCGGGTAGGGTGGTAGACAGAGATGAAGGAGGAGATGTAGGGGGTGCAGCCTGTGGGGGTAGGGACGGGTAAAAGGGGGGTTTTGGGGGGAGGGGCCAGGTGGAGAGTGAGGAAGTAGATGTCGGGGTGCACGCTGTGGAGAGGGCCAGGTAGGGTGGTAGACAGAGATGAGGTAGGAGATGTAGGGGGTGCACGCTGGGGAGGTCTCTCGGGGTGGAGAGTGAGGTATTTCCATTTTTTAACCTGTTTTGCCCCGGCGGCCCCCCAACCCTTTTTTTCCCAACCGGGAAACCGGTTTTGATCCCACGAAAATTTTTTTTCAGGGCCCCAGGGGGGGGGGGGGTTTATTTATGGGGGGGGGTTATTATGGGCGGGGTTAGGAGGAGGTTTGGAGGGTTTAGAATCGCAAAAAAAACCCCCCAATAAAGTTTTATACTGGGGCTTTTGGGGATTTTCTTTAATGGGGAAACCCCAGTATTTTAAAAACTGGAAAAGATTGTCAGCTCTTTTGGGTAGCAATTATTTATGTATTTAATAAGCTTTTGTATTATAGAGTATATTCCCCTGTAATAATAAAAAAATTTAAAAGCCCCCGGGTGGGTAAATAATAATAAAATAGTTTGGCCCCGGGTATTGATAGTGTTTCCCTTAGTTTGCCCCAGTAGTGATTGGGGTTTACAAAATAGCTGCACCAGAAAGTGATAGGGTTTATACATAGTCCCCCAAAAGTGTGTAGGATACAAAACATAGTTTTCCCCCAGAAGTGATAGTAAATACATAGCCCCCCCAGTTTTTATATTTATAACCATACATAGCTGCCCCAGTAGGGGTTTTGTGATCTTTGCTAGCTCCCCCCAAGTGTTGTGATACATACAAAGCCCCCCTCCAGTATTTGATAGTGATACATAGCTAGCCCCCAAAAGTTTGATAGTGATAAAATGGCTCCCTTTGCCCCTTTTAGTGATAGTGTACATAAAAGCGCCCCAAAGTATAGGATAATGCTACTGCCCCAGAAATGTTTGTATACATAGCTGCCCCGGGTGTGTATTTGATACATTCGAGCGGGCCCCATTGGTGTTTGTGATAAATAATACGCCCCGGGAAGTGTTTAGTGATATATACTTAGCTGCCCCATTTAGTGAAAAGTGATACATAGCTGCCCCACCTAGTGATAGTGATCCTTAGCTGCCCCCAGAAAATGATCCCAAAACTGCCCCAGTAGGGGATAGTGTAAAATACGGGCCCCCAGTAATGATACATACCCTCCCCCAAAGTATTTTTTAGTGATACATAGCTGCCCCAGAAAGGGGTTTTCATACATAGTTTGCCCCAGAAAGTGATACATACATAGCTCCCCCAAAGTATTAATGTGATCCCAGGGGCTCCCCCAAAGTAGTGATAGTAAAATACATAGATAGCCCCCCCAATTTAAGGGTAATGAAAACATAGCGGGCCCCCAAAATTTGATACTTTAGCTGCCCCATTTAGTAAATTTGATTTTTTAGTCCCCCAGAAATGATAGTGTACAAAACATAGCTGCCCCATTATTTTATATTTGTTTACATAGCTGCCCCCGGGGGTAGTGATAGTAAATACATACTGCCCCAGTAGTATAGTGATACAAACTGCCCCGGAAAGTGATAGAGTTTAATACTTTAGTTTGCCCCATTTTTTGTTTATTTAATTCTTTGGTGCCCCCTTTAGGGTAGTGTTTACACCCCTGCCCATATTTGGAAAAGCGATACATATGCCCCAGGTGATAGTGTTTATATGCAAAGTTTTGCCCCCAGTAGTGAAAACCTTTACGGGTACATAGTTTACCCCCGTAGTGTTTTTTGATAACAAGATAGCTGCCCCCATTTGGGTGATATTGATACATACCCTCCCCCCGTAGGGGATAGTGATACATACTTTAGCGGGCCCCAGAAAGTGATCCCAAAATAGCTGCCCCAGTAGGGGAATTTGTAGTGTTTACATAGTTAGTTGCCCCCAGTGGGGAAAATTAATTTTTGGGTTTTCAAATAGTTTTGCCCCCAGTATTGATAAGTAAACAACATAGCCCCCCAATTAAAGTGAAAAATTTTTTTTATCCATGCTCCCCCAGAAAGTGAATTTGATACAAAAGCTACCCTCCCCCGAAAGTGAAAGTGAAACATGGGCTGCCCCCAAAAGTGATAGTGATAAAACATAGCTCCCCCCCATTTGTCATAGTGAAAAAAAGTTTTCCCCAGTGTTTTTTTTAAGTGTTTTCAAGCTGCCCCGGAAGTAATGACAGATTAAAGGCCCCACTGGGGTTTTGGGAAAATTTACATAGCTGCCCCATTAGTGATAGTGAATACATAGAAGGTTGCCCCCAGTAGTGTTTATGATTACTTACAAAGCTGAAACCAGTAGGGGATTTTGATACATACAAGTTTGCCCCCAGTAGTGTTAGTGTTTACATATCAAAGCGGCCCCCCAGTGGGTAATCTTGATTTTAAAACCCCAGTAGTGATAGTGATCAAAACCCTGCCCCATTAGTGTTTGTGAAACATAGCTGCCCCCCAGTAGTGATACACACATAGCTGCCCCAGAAATGATAGTGATACTTTTGCTGCCCCATTTAGTATATTGATACCAATCCCATAGTTTGCCCGCATTTTAGTGAAAAGGTTGAATACTTACATAGCTCCCCCAGTAGTAAATCCCATACATAGCTGCCCCCGGTAGTGATAGTGTTACAAAATTTACTCCCCCTATTGGATAGTGTTTACAAAATCCCCCATTTAATTTTTGATGGGGGTGATACCTACATAGCTGCCCCAGTAGGGGATAGTGTTTACATACATAGCTGCCCCAGTATGTTTAGGAAACATAGTTTAGTCCCCCCGGTAGTGATTTTGGTAACCTTGCCCCAGTAGTATAGGGGAAACTACAAAACCCTGCCCCAGTAGTGTTAGTGTTACAAAAGATAGCTGCACCAGTAGTGATAGTGATCCCATACAAACCCTTGCCCCAAAGTAGTGTTTAGTGATACTTTAGCTACCCCCATTATTTTAAGTGATACAAAAGCTAGCTCCCCCAGTATGTTAGTGTTTTTATAGCTCCCCCAGTATTTGGATAGTGATACATACATACCCTGCCCCATTAGTGTTTAGTGTTTACTTTACATAGCTGCCCCAGTAGTGTAGTGATACATACATGCTGAAACCAGTGGGTGATAGTGATACATAGCTGCCCCATTTTAGTGAAGGGGTTTAATATATAGCTGCCCCGTATGTTGGTGATCAATAAATTTTAGCTGCCCCCAGTAGTGATAGTGTTTTACTTAGATAGCGCCCAAGTAGTGATAGTGATACTTTTAAATAGGCCCCAGTAGTGATAGTGATACTTTAAATAGCGGGCCCCCAGTAGTGATATTTGATACATACCCCCCAAGTAGTGATAGTGATACTTTCATAGCTCCCCCATTGTGCTAGTGTAAAATAGCTACTGCCCCAGTAGTGTTTGGATACTTAGATAGCTGCCCCAGTAAGTGTTTAGGGGTTTACATAGTTTTGCCCCCCAGTAAAATTTTGGGCTGCCCCAATAGTGGTTTAAGGGGATACATAGCTGCCCCAGTGGGTGATAGTAAATACATCCCAAAAGCTGCCCCAAGTAGTGATAGTGTTTTCATAGATAGCTGCCCCATTTGGGGTATTTAACTACCCTGCCCCAGTAGTAATAGAGATACATAGGAAGCTCCCCCTAGTGTAAATAGTGATACCATACCAGCCCCAGTAGTGAAAATGCTGCCCCATTTGGGGGAAGTTAATACATCATACTGCCCAGTATAAAAATATACTTAGCTGCCCCGGTAGTGATGGGTGATACAATATGGCTCCCCCAAATTAGTGAAAAGTGAACAAAAATAGCTGCCCCGGGTAGTGTTTAGTGATACAAAAATACCCGCCCCAGTAGTGTTTATTTGTACATAGCTGCCCCAGTAGGGGATAGTGAAAACTTTAAAACTGCCCCAGTAGAGATAGTGATACAAAAAGCTAGCTGCCCCCAGAAAGTGATAGTGATACAAAAATTGCTGCCCCATTTGGTGATTAGTGATACATAGATACCCTTGCCCCCATTAGGATAGTCGGGGCCGGGCGGGGGCCCTCAAAAGACCCCTTTTCACAAGGTCCCAGCACCCCAAAATTTTGGGGGTGGGCAGCCCAAACGAAGGGGGCGGCAGGCCCCAAAGGGGGAGGTTTTAGTGGGGGCCCAGGCAGGCACCAAGGGAGGTATGTAAAAGGGGGCGGGCGGGAAAGGCCCCAAAGGGGAAAGGTTTATGTGGCGGGGGGCAGGCGGAAACCAAAGGTTTAGGTATATAGGCGGGCCCGGGCAGGAAAAAAAGTGAGGTAAGTAGCCGGGGGGGCCCGGCACCAAGGGAGGTCCCATAGGGGACGGGCAGGGCACCCAAGGGGGGTTTACGTGGGGGAAAGGGGGGGCAGGCACCAAGTTAGGTACTAGGGGGGCCGGGATTTTGAGCGGGCCCCAAAGGGGGGGACTTGGCGGAGGGGAAAGGCACCGCCAAAGGGAAGGAAAGTAGGCGGGGGGCCCGGGGCGGGCCCCCCCAAGGGAGGTACGTAAGGCGGGCACCAAGGAGGTACATAGGCGGGCAACCAAGGAGGTACGTAGGCAGGCACCAAGGGGGGTACGTAGGCGGGCACCAAGGAGGTAGGGTAGGCGGGCGGGGCACCAAGGAAAGTATGTAGGTGGTGGGAAAGCACCAAGGGAGGTACGTTAGGTGGGCGGGCAGGCACCAAGGGAGGTACGTAGGCGGGCACCAAGGGAGGTACGTAGGCGGGCGGGCACCAAGGTAAGAAATGTAGGTTTGGGTGGGCAAGCACCAAGGGAGGTACGTAAGGGGGGCAGACAGCACCAAGTGAGGTACGTAGATGGGCGGGCAGGCACCAAGGGAAGGTACGAAAGGCGGGCGGGCAGGCACCCAGGGAGGTACGTAGGCGGTCGGGCTGGCACCAAGGGAGGTACGTAGGCGGACGGGCAGGCACCAAGGGAGGTACGTAGGCGGACGGGCAGGCACCAAGGGAGGTATGTAGGCGGGCGGGCAGGCACCAAGGGAGGTACGTAGGCGGGAGGGGAGGCACCAAGGTACGTATGTAGGTGGGTGGGCAGCCCCAAAGGGGAGGTACATCGGTGGGCAGAAAGGCACCAAGGGAGGTACGTAGGCGGACGGGCAGGCACCAAGGAAGGTATATAGGCGGGCGGGCAGGCACCAAGGGAGGTACGTAGGCGGGCGGGCACCAAGGTAAGTATGTAGGGGGGGGTGGGCAGGCACCAAGGGAGGTACGTAGGCAGACGGGCGGGCACCAAGGTAAGTATGTAGGTGGGTGGGCAGGCACCAAGGGAGGTACGTAGGCAGACGGGCGCCAAGGGAGGTACGTAGGTAGACGGGCAGGCACCAAGGAGGGTACGTAGGGGCAGACAGGCACCAAGGGAGGTATGTAGGTGGTGGGCAGGCACCCAAGGGGGGGTACTGGGGGGCAGACAGGCCCCAAAGGGAGGTACGTAGGGGGTGGGCCCCAAAGGGAGGTAT